>PVKV010033081.1:0-19078 GCA_004027835.1 Alouatta palliata
CACTACCACCGCCCCCCACAGCCGCCCCCGCCCCCGCCCCCACCACGTACACACGTTCCTGATAGTCCCTGGCAACCACGAATTATTCTGCTTTCTGTCCGTAGAGGTTCGCCTGTTTTGGAGATTTCCTGTAGACGGACTCATACAACCAAATGTGAGGCCTTGTGTGTCTGGCTGCTTTCACTTAGCATCATGTTTTTGTTTGAATACCTGTTTTCAGTTCTTTCGGGTCTATTTTTAGGAGTCAACCCGCTCGCTCATATGGTAATTCTGTTTAACTTATTGAGGAACCACCAAACTGATTTCCACAGCAGCTGTAATCTTTCGCATTCCCAACAGTAGTGCATGAGAGTCCCAGTTTCTTCACATCATCAAAACTTGTTTTCTGTTTGCCTCATTTTGTTTCATTTATAATAGCCATCCTAGTGGGTGTGAAGCGCTATCTCATGGTGGTTTTCATTTGCATTTCCCAAATGGCTAATGATGTTGCTATGGTTTGAGTGTGTCCCCCAAATTCTGTGTGTTGGAAACTTAATCCCCAAATTCACATGTTGATTGGAGACGCAGCCTTTGAGACAGTAATTGGGATTAGATAAGGTCGTCGGGGTGAGACCCCCATAATGGGACTGGTGGCTTTATAACAATAGGAAAAGAGGCCTGAAACGACATACATGCTCTTGCCCTCTCACCATGTGATACCCCCTGCCATCACCAGATGCCGAGGCACTTCCCAGTCCCCAGAATGGTAAGAAATGAATTTCTTTTCCTTATAAATTGTTCAGTGTCAGGTGTTCAACTATAGCAACAGAAAACACACTAACACATCTTTTCATGTGCTTCTTTGCCCTTTGCACCTCTGCTTTGGAGGAATGTCTACTCAAGCCCTTTGCCCATTTTTTAATTGGGTTGATTGTATTTTTGCTGTGGAGTTCTAAAACTTATTTATATATTCTCGAAAATAGACTCTTATCAGATATGTGATTTGCAAAGGTTTCTCCCATTCACTTTCTGGATAGTGCCCTTTGTTGCCCAAAAGATTTTAATTTGGATGTAGTCCAATTTGCCAAATGAAAAAATGTCTGTGGCTGTCCCTTTGGTGTCATACTGAAGGAACTGTTGCCTAATCCAAGGTCATGGAAAGTTACATCTCTGTTTTCTTCTAAGAGTCTTATAGTTTCAGCCCTTACATTTAGACCTGTGATCCATTTTGAATTAGTTTTTTACACAGTGTGAGGTAGAGGTCCAGGGCATTCTTTTGCATGTGGCTATCCAGTTGTCCTAGCACAGTTTGTTGAAGGGATTATTGTTCCCCGCCACCCCCACCCCTGCCCATTGAGTGGTGCTAGCACTCTTATTGAAAATGAACTTTACATAAACATATGGGTTTATTTCTGACCCCGAGTTCTGTAACATTGGCCTAATATATCTATCATGATGCCAGAACCACCCTTTTTGGATTAGTGTAGCTTTGTAGTACGTTTTGAAATTGGGAAGTGTGAGTCCTTCAAATTTTTTCTTTTACAAGATTGTTTTGGCTATCTGGGTCCCTTACATTTTCGTAAGAATTTTAGGATTAGCTTGTCAGTTTTTACAAAGAAGGCAAGTTGGATTCTGACAGGCATCACAGTGAATCTGTATATTGCCTTGGAGACTGTGGGCATCTTAATAATATCATGTGCTGCAATCCTTAACACAAAATGCCTTTCAGTTTATTTAGGTCTTGTTTAATATTTTAGCAATGTCTTGTAATTTTCAGAGTATACGTCTTGTACACCTTTTGTTAAATTTATTCCTCGGCATTTTATTGTTTCAATGCTACTGTAAAATAAATCATTTCCTTAATCTTATTTTCATGTTATTCATTGCTAGGGTATAGAAATACAAGTGATTATTGCAAATTGATACTGCAACTTTGCTGAGCCGAATATGCCTTGCTGAGCATACTCAGATAGGGTTGGTGTATTAGTCCATTCTCACACTGCTACAAAGAACTGCCTGAGACTAGGTAATTTATAAAGAAAAGAGGTTTAATTGCCTCATGGTTCTGCAGGCTGTACAGGCCTCTGCTCTGGGGAGGCCTCAGGAAATGTACAATCATGGTGGAAGGCAAAGGGGAAGCAAGCACCTTCTTCACATGTTGGAGCAGGAGGAAGAGAGAGTGCGTGCAAAGGGGGAAGTGCTGCCGATTTTCAAACAATCAGGTCTTGTGAGAACTCTATCACAAGAATAGCAAGGGGGAAGTCCGTCCCCATGATTCAATCACCTGCCACCAGGCCCCTCTTTCAATAGGTAGGGATTACAATTCGACGTGAGATTTGGCTGGAGACACAGAGTCAAACCATCTCAGTTTTTTTTTTTTTTTCTTTTGGTGGACTCTTTAGTGTCCTCTATGTAAGAACATGCCATCTATGCATCTATGAATAGAGATGGTTTTACTTGTCCCTTTCCAATCTAGACGCCTTTTATTTCTTTTTCTGGACTAATTGCCCTGACTAGAAGTTTGAGTATGTTGTTGAATTAGAAGTGGCAAGAGAAGACATCCTTTTCTCATTCCTGATCTTAGGGGGAAATCAGCCAGTCTTTCACCATTAAGTATGATATTATCTCTGGGTTTTTCATGGATGCCCTTTATCAGGTTGTAGAGGTTTCTTTGTATTCCTGGTTTGTTGAACTTATTTTCATGAAAGGGTATTGTGTTTTGTTAAGTGCTCCTTTTTGTACATGATTAAGATGACCATGAGTTTCTCCCCCTCCCCCCTGACTGCCACCATGCATTCTGTTAATATGGTTAATTATATAAATTGAATTTCACATGTTGAACCAACCTTACGTTTGTGGGATAAATCCGATTTGGTCATAGTGTATAAAGGATGGTCAGTAAACGTTTTGTTGAAAGAATAGCAATGGATCTGGCAAGCTTCTTGGAGGACAATGTGTGTGTTAAAGAATCCGTAGCATGATGAGAGAAGCCAAGGCACTGGTGGGAGGAGGGGAGTTGCAATCAATTCATTAAGGCTGGAGAGTAAAATGCCAGTGGACTAGTAGTGGTTGGTGTGGCTGGGAAAGAGGTAGACAGGAGCTTGAAGAATGAGTACAAGCCTGAAGAACCTCCAAGACATGGAAGTTCTGTTATGCCATGCTCGAGTTTTAGAATACCCTGTAGGCTACACTGAACCCACTGTGGTCTTTCAGCTTGGGAGTGACATGGTCCGATTTGCCTCTAGAAAGATTGCTCTGGAAGCTGTGTGGAGAATAGAACAGAGAGGATTGTGTGTGGAGAATAGAACAGAGAGGACTGAGACTGGAATTAGAAAGCTGCTGTATTATGCCAGTCAAGAAATGACAGATATCTCAACTAAGACAATGGCGTTGGTAGGTAAGACTAGGGGACAGAGTCCATACAAAGTTTAGGTAGTAAAGTGGCACATAGCAGGCACTCACTGCATATTAGTCATATTGGCAAACCTAGCTGGAGACATGATAATTCATTTGCTCATTCTTCAAAAAATATTGAAGGGTAGTGCCAGGCATACTGTGTTAAGCATTGAGACAACACCAATGAGAAATACAGATTAGGTCCCTGCATGCAGTCTGGTGAAACATACAGACAAGGAACCAGACAATTACAACACTATACTGTGATAAGTGCTATGAGAGGGGAAGTTCAAGGTGCTAGTTATAGTTTGGTTTGTTTGACCCCTCCAAATCTCACGTGGAAATTTGATACCCAGTGTTGGGAGGCGGGGTCTAATGGAAGGTGTTTGGGTCATGGGGTGGGTCCTTCATGAATGGCTTGGTGCCAGCCTCGCAGTAATGAGTGAGTTCTCACTCGATTCATTCCCACAAGAGCTGGTTGTTAAAAAGAGTGTAGCACTCCCCTTCCCCCGCCCAACCTCAATTCCTCTCTAACCATGTGATCTCTGCACTTGTTGGCTCCTCCTCACCTTCTGCCACGAGCGGAAGCAACCTGACACTGTCGCCAGAAACCAAGCAGATGCCAGCACCATGTTTCCTATATAGCCTGCAGAACCATGAGCCAAATAAACCTCTTTTCTTTATAAATTACCCAGCCTCAGGCAATCCTTTATAGCAACACAGATGGACTAAGAAAGTACTGTAGGAACACATAAGAGGAGTACTTTGCACAGACTTTTGGAGTTGGGAAAATGTTACTGGAGAAATGGTGTCCAATATGAAGCTTGAAGAATGAGTACAAGTTAGCCAACTGGAAAAGTGGGCATTGGTTGGCACGGGAGGGGAGTGGTGATGAGGAAGTGAAAAAGCTCTAGGATGACTCCACAGGGGTAGAGTGAGGTGACTACAGACGTTGGAGTCGTTCCTGGACAAATGGGGTGAAGGAGGAGGTCTGCGTATGGGTAGGAAGATGAGTTCAGTCTTGAGCATGTGAAATTTGAAATACTTGTGGGATATCCAGATGGAGATGAAGGATATTTGGCTTAGGAGTTAAGGAGTGAAGTCAATACTGAAAATATAAACTTGCAAGTCATCAGGGTAGTTCTTGAAGCCATGCATGTAGTTGAGACCATTCGGGGAGAGCACATAGAGAGAATATATAAGGGGACCAAGGACAACTTCTTTTAAGGAGCGAGCAAAACAAGAACATCATTGGAAGAAGACTAGAGGAGTGTCTCCATAGATAAAGTTGGTCGTGGGGTGGGGGGTGGGGCAGGGCATGCTGGAAGATAATCAAGCCAGAGAGAGATGAGAGCAAAGGTTCACAAGGAAGCCAGAAGAACTGAACAAGAAGTGACAAACTCAGAAACACTTGCTGAGTTCCAGAATGATAAGCATTAAAACCTGTTCACTGAATTAGGCAATGCAAGTGTTGCTGGGGGCCTTGGCAAGAGCAATTTCAGTGGAGGGGTTGGAGGCAGAAACTAGAACGGACTTGTACTAAGAGCTCGTGAGAAATTCTAAGACATATCTTCCCAATACTGGGCAGCATGATAAATGTCCACATTAGAGAGAATTGGTGAGTGAGCATGTCATGTTCAGCCAAGGCATTTTACATGCCTAGTGGAATCTCATGTAGAAAACTTCTCGAAGGGTAAAGGTAAGGGTAGAGTCTGATGGCAACAATCTCCCTTACTTTTTCTTCATCTGCAAATGTCTTGATTTCCCCTGTGTATATCTTTTGCCGTATTTGTAATCTTCCAGCCAATATTTATTTGAATAGTTTTTCAGTCTCACCCCCTTTCTCCTTTCCTTCTGGCACCACGATGACACAAAAGTTAGCTCTTTTGTCATATTCCCGCAGATCCCTGAATCTCTGCTCATTTTTCCCCCAGTTGCTTGGGCTCAGGCCACATGTTCTGACCAGGGGTCTGAATGTTAGTTCCATTTTCAAAGCCTTCACAGTGACATTTGGTTCTGTTAAGCGTGATCAGCAGTGTTGGAGCTGGTGAGGTCTATATCGCTTAGTGCAGTTCTCAAAGTCCTTTGTATGTTGTGTAGGATCACAGACACAGCTTGGGGATAAGCCCAGAAGTTTATACACAGCTTCATGGGTTTAGTTTCCCAAGCACTTCCTCCCTCCCTGCAATCTCCCCAGCACTTTCTGCTTCCCTCAGCCTTCCCCTTTTCAAACTTCTAGCCAGAATGCTGTTGCTCTCGCCTTAGTTACTCTTCTCTGTCACACACTTCCTGTGCCTTTGCCTTTTCTTCTGGTGTCATTTGGCAGGAAGACCAAGAGGGAAGAAAGAAGTCATGGGCACCCTCTTGGGACCACAGCTCCTACAATCAGAGAGGAAGGTTATTTTCCTTCAGAGTTTTCATCACCTGAAGGCCCTGGCAGCTGCCACTGTCACTGTCACTGCCTCTGTCACCACCACTGCTGTCACAGGATTGCCCGTGGTCTAGAACATGAAAATACGAAGAAAAGAAGAAAGAAAACTGGGGATTCCCTTAACTATTGTTGAGGGTTAGTATTCCCTTTTCCCTCTTCTCAAGGCAGAACCAGAGCTCTCTTTGTTCACACCACTCCCTACTTCTAACTTGCAGGCTACATTGAGCCAAGGATACTAAAAGGGGAAAATGTCAAGTTCACTGCTGTTTCAGTGGTGCTTCAGATTATAGTCTTTCCCCAGTCTGCCTCCTTCCGTTTAGTTTTCAGAGTCCTCAAATAGCTGCCCCATGCACTGTGTCCACATTTTATAGCTGCATTCAGTAGAGTATGCATGCTGAAACATTCTGGAGATGTTACATTTTACTTTTATATTTAAGTGGAACAGATTTGTTTCCTTGTAAGTAATCGATGTGTGTGTGTGTGTGTGTGTGTGTGCATGCGCGCGTGCACGTGCTTAGGTGCCTAAATAAATTCTTTAATTTTTTTCGAAGTACCATAACACAACTAGAATATATCTCAATATTGATTGTCCTGCATCATTTTTTCCTGGTAGAGACTTTGTCCTTTTCAGGAGCAGGTTCAATTCTTCCTTCATTTCTGGAAAGTTTTTACATACAGCATCTGTGGATATTTTTCTATTCCATTTATTAGGCTCTTTACTAAGACGTATAAATTATGTTAATGTTGGATCAGCATTAGCGTGATCACCGAAAGTCCTTCTTGCATGCGCTGGTTTCGATTTGTGTGCATGTCTCTTCTGCATTTTGCTCTTCCTAATTTACCTCTTTGATCCACCATGTGGTTCTTTGGGTTCTCAGTTTCTTTTCTGAACCCAGTAGTCTGCTTTTTGTTAAAAAAAAAAATCAAATTCGGTTGCCAATCATCCTATCTTTGAAACTTTGTTAACTTGAAATCATATTCTTAATTTTACTATGGCTTAGAGGACTCTGAGTTTATTTGCATCTGTTCCTTGTTTTATGCATTCTTCCAGTCTGTGATGGTTATCTGTCCTTTGTATACTATGATGCTTTTTTCTGTCTTTCTTTCTCTTTCTCTCTCTCTTTCCTTCTTATTTTTCTTCTTTCTCTTCCTTCCCTCCTCCCCTCTTCCCTTTTCTCTCCTTTCTTCCTTCCTTCTCCCTTCCTTTCTTCCTCCCTCCCTCTCTCTCTCCTTTTCCCTTTCCCCATCTATCCCTGTAGATTGTTAGCAACTGTAGATTCCCAGCAACTCTGGGAAGGGACTGACCAGCCTGGTCAGGCTGACGGCGCCTGCAGAAGGTCACAAAACATTGACCAAGAGAGCAGTGATTAACTGCCCACCTGAGACTGCAAATGTTTTATAAGAATGTTTTGATCTTCCCCTAGTTTCCCTTAAAAACCCCTAATCCAGAGGCACAACTGAGAGAGATGATCACTGACTCCTCCAGGTTTCTGACTTCTCAAAAGAGCTAACTTTCCTTTCACCAAAGCTCCTCTGTTTGAGTTTTTGGCCTTCAGGTGATGAATGGCCTGGACTGGAGTTCAGTTACAAATTATCTGGTTTTGAAGGGTTATTTTTTTATTCCTAGGATATATTCTGGCTGACTTGGAGTTAGTTTTAGATAAATGTAAGCTTTCTAATGGGTCTGAATCCACACTAATGGATATGACATTATCAAGGTCTTTTTATTTCTAATCGCAAACACTTCATTATCAAATCTTAATCATCTCCAGTTTCACCGCAAATAATACAAGGGCCTTGTCTTACAAGCCAATGTGGTCCAGTATTTAGTTGTAATTTGGTCAGTTAACATTGTTTTTATGCAGGCTTTTTCTTTTTTTTTTTTTTTTTTTCACTCATGGCCATGGTTACTAGTTTCCTTGTTCACCATTCCTCTGTTGCACCTTGCTTTGTTCTTTTTGTTCAATTTCCTTTTAATGGAAGGACCTCTTTAAGTTGTTCTTTCAGTGAGGGTTTGTGAATGGTCAGCCCTCTCAATCTTTGTTCAAGAATATCTTTACTGGCCGGGTGTGGTGGCTCACACCTGTAATCCCAGCATTTTGAGAGGCCGAGGCGGGAGGATCACTTGAGCTCAGGAGTTCAAGACCAACCTGGACAACATACTGAGACTTTGTCTCTACAAAATAACAAACAAACAAACAAACAAATAAATAAATAGCTGGGCATGGTGGTGCTCACCTGTAGTCCCAGCTACTCAGGGAAACAATAACTTAACCAGGCATGGGAGACGCACACCTGTAGTCCTAGCTGCTAGGGAGGCTGAGGCAGGAGGATCCCTTGAGCCTAGAAGACCGAGGCTGCAGTGAGCCGTGATTGCACCACTGTACCTCAACCTGGGTGACAGGGTGAGACTTGCCTCAAAAAAACACAAAAAATATTTGTGTATATATATATATACATATGTATATAAAATCTTTACTTCACTCATTCTTGACTTGTAGTTTAGTTGGGTATGACATTTCCCCCCATTCTCTGAATGCATTAGTGATATGATTCCATTTTTATTGCAGTAGGTGAGAAGTCTGCTGTCAGTTTATTATCCCTTTGATAGTACCATGTCTTTTCTTTCTAGCTGATTTTAAGATCTTTTCCCCTTTTCTTTGTTGGCCTGTGGTTTCCCCGTGATTCAATTTTACTGATTCTTGCTGTGGCTCGTACTTTTAGAATACAAGGAACTATGTCTGTTTTCAAATCTGAAAATTTCCAGTCAGTATTTTTTTGATTATTGTTTTACCCCTATTCTCCATATTCTCTGATTCTGTCATTCCTATTAGATGTTTTTTGGACCTTTGTATCATTTTTCCATATCCCTTAACTGTTTATAAATCTGCTATCTCTCCTTGCTGCCTTCTGAGTAATTTCCTTACTTCTGTCTTCCAGTTCACCAAAGTAGATGAGTCTACTTTTAAACCCATCCTCTGAGCTTTTGCTGTCACTGGCAATAATATTTTTCATTTTAGGAAGTTCTATTTGGTTCTTTAAAGAAAGAAACCGGCCTCTTCTTTTTCCATAGAATCTTGCTCTTTTCTCATATGTTTGGATTCCTTGTTATTTCTAGTATCTTACACAAACTTATTTTATACTTTCTGTTGGCTCTATTATCTGAAGTTTTTGGTAGTTTAATCCTGCTCATCGTTGTGCTTGCTGATACTCATCACAGACTATTTTTTTTTCCTCAGGTGTTTTATAATTTTGTTTGTGAGTTTAGGGATTTGTTCAAACAGAGCTTCATCTGTGTGACTTCAGTGAGGTCTGATTGCGGGTGTATCTCTGGCTGGTACCTTTCTGATGTTAATTTGTAAGCTTGGGGTTTTTTGAGACCTAAATAAGAGGTATGAATTCCAACCCTAGAACTACATGATAATAGCCTTAGAGTTACAAATGACCAGGGGAAGTATTTTATATTCTCCCACCTGAACCCATAAAGAAACAAACTCTCTTGTCGCCTCACTATGGTGGTGGGAAGACTTTTTGTTTCCTAGTCCTTACGTTCATTGACTGTGTAGCCCTTATGAGGCACCAAGGCTTTTCTCCTCTGCCTGGTAGTTATTGAGTCCATTCCCCTACCAGCCTAACATAAATTCAAATGCCCTTTGATCTTCTATTTAGGTTCCTCTTTGTTTTTTTGACACCTGAGGGTCAACTTCCACCATAAGTTCATCATATGTGCATTAAAGGAAATATTTATTAAATTTTATCCTGCCTTTTAAAAGGTGCTTTGCAGCAGGAGGGTTTTCAGGTTATCTGGTGTGCACTGTTTCCAGAAATGGAAATTACTTTCCCCTTTAAAACTCCCACAGCACTAAGAAGCTCCCACAAATTTTCTGAAAGAGGAATGTGATGGTGGGGAACACTTTTCATGACTATTTAGCCTCAAGGAAGGGTTGGTGCTTTGGGGTGCTAGACACTCAGTGACAGCTTAAGATAAGTGGGGAAGGGGCTAAGGGTTGAAAGAGCCCTAATTGCCCAAAGCCACATGTCACAAGAAATTTTGGGAAGAAGAGCCACTTTATTAACTGGTTACCTTCATGGATTTTTCTGCCCTAGGATCAGAAGTGGAAAAATATAAAGAGCCGTTGCTGACGGGAGGCCTGCCCTAAGCAAATGGTGGTGAGACATGACTGCTCTTAGTGCATTTATTACCCGTGACCATTTAAAAGCAGGTACTGAAGACTGCAGAAAAGTCAGGGGGTGGTACTCAAAATGTGGTTATATAGATAACTGGGCGTGGCTCTTCCCTGAGGCACAAAGAACTGATTTTTGTGTACTCTTGGAAAGGAAACACATAAAATTGGTATTATGCTTTGAAAGGAAATGTATAAAGTTGGTACTATGCTTTACTCAGAAATTTTTAAGAGGGTTGGAAGTGATGCAGGAACTTTAAAATGATATACAAGATTGAACACTCTGCTAAACTTCAGTTAAGAGTATCCAATTGCCTCTTGGACTTCCCTGCCTGGATGTTCTGTTCCACGTGTACCTCAAACTCAAATATATCCAAGACTGAAAACATCTTCTCTCCAAGCTCTCTCCTCTTCTAATATCCCCTGTGTGAGTAAAGTGTGGCCAGTTGACCAAACCAGTAACCCGGGAGTCATCTCGACACCTTCTTCTCCCTCAACCCCTCTCTCACAATTAACTGGACACCGAGTTCAGTGGACTCTACCTTAAAAATGGCTCTCAAATCAATCCACGTCTCTCCTTGGCATTGCTGCTGGGCAGCAGGGCCCAGGTTCCCACTCCTCTTGGGAATGACAGAGGTCTCGCCTCTTCTGCACCTTCCTCCGAGCTTGAGGAACTATCCTGTCCAGAGGAAATCCTTTCCCTTCCATATTTCTATAGAATGGTGTCTGACACTGTGAATTCCCTTCAGGCTCTGAGTTGCAGACATCAACACAGAAAGAATGCTGGGCTATTCATTTCCCTCCAGGATGAAGTTAGAATCTTGAGGGCAGCGAGGAAGGCAGGCATATGCGTTGTTGCAAACCTGCTCAAGTGATTCTGATGTGCAGCTCCAGTCAAGACTCTTGAATACAGGGACCATGCCTTTCAACTTTGTGTTCATCAAAACACAACACAGCCAATACCTGATACAGAATCAGCGCTCAGTAAATGTTCTAGTGAATGAGTGAATACAAGAACTAAAGAATGATATGGTGCAAAGAAATAGATGAAGGGGCTCTTACGAGCTGCTTAGTGCAATCCCTTCATTTTTTTCAGTTGCCATAGTGTTGGGACTGCTTGAATCTCCCGGATGTTGACAGGATGTCATTTTTGACAACCACAGATCACTAGTTACCCAGCTTTTCTAGGTGTTGTGTAGCAAGGATGGATTTCAGGCTATATCATCTGCAGTATTTCCAGAAGTAGAAATTATTTCCTTTTCCTTTTATGACTCACACAACGTCAGGAAATTTCCACAAAATTCCCAGAAGAAGAACATGATGGAGGAAGCCACTTTCCCTGTATATACATATTTTTATGAAAGTGCCAGTGAAGCAGTAGATGTGGCCAGAAGACACCACTTTCCTGGTGTCTCCTGAGAACTCTTTTCTCTCATTTGTTATTTTCATCTGCCTTCTTCTGCAAGTTCCTTTTTATTTGCGCTCATTTTCCATTTTCTCTCTATCTAGGTTTGCAGAAAATGCAGGAGCCAATGCTTCCCAACCTTCCCTACTCCAAACACCTATGCACACGAACCCACTTGCATGTGTGCACGTGTCCCACACGTGGACACGTGTGTGCACAGAAACTCCTGGACTCTTGAAAAACTTTCAAAAGGAACTTATAGGGTGAGGACTTTTATTACTATTTATCAATTATTATTATTATTATTACTTATATCTGAAATACAACATTTTGGACACATGGAGGTGCTCTAACCCCCAAGTTCCTGTTTGTCTCTGGAAAGGAGCAGGCAGTCTAGGATGGGCGGGGACACACAAGACAGCTTATCTTTTGCCATATACATTAGGCCTAAAGTATTTACAAAGCAAAGGAGGCAGCTGTGGCAAGGCAGAAAAAGCCCTGGACTCAAAATTAAAACAGCTGAGTTAGAGTGCTGGCTCCATAACTTGCTCTCTAACTCTCAGTTTCCTCATCTGTAAAATTGGGGCAATAGTACTACTTCATATTAATACAATTTCAGCTGCAGAAGACCGGTTTAGGCACCCTTGTTCTGAGCTCCCACAGACTCCTTGTGCTTACCTGGTGTTAACATTGGCTCTTAATATATCATCTGTCTCCCACGGTACAAGGAGATCTTGAGAGCAGAAATTCTATTTGTCTGGCCTCCACTGTGCCTGGCCTCAGTGCACAGCAGCAGTGTGGTCAGTGAATGTTGGTTGAGTGAATGAAGAACAATCGGATATTTGCATGATTTTTTGTGTATAATTCCTGTTTTACTATCATTGGTAGGCCACCAGGATACTGCAAATCTGTTTTCATTGTATGTAAATTTTACGTATAGACATTCCAATGTAACAGGAGTTGATTCGCTTCCCCTGTTACCTGAGAACTAGTTTTGGAAAGTTTTAGATCCCTTTAGGAGAATATTTCAGTACATTTGCTCCCCTGGTTAGGGTTAGGGTTAGGGTTAGGGGTTAGGGGTTAGGGATTAGGGTTAGGGTTGTGTTCCCAGCACATGCATCTCCTCAATAATAAGCCTTTACATGTGTGCACCCCCACTTTAAAGAGTTTTTCTTAAAGGTGTTTTTGTGTACACTGACTCATATGCTCCTCACAAGAACCATGAGATAGGCAGGAAAGGCATTCCTGCTACCACTTGATGGATGAAGAAACCAATGTTCAGAGACATTAATTGAATCACTACATACCATATCAAAACCAAGTTTGTTTCAGAGCTGGGCCTAAAACAGAATCGGCTTTCTCATTTCACAGTCTGGTGTTCTTTACACAATCCACTAGTTCAACCCAGTTGCATTTTGTGGTGTTTCTTCAGTGATATTTTTTTTGCATCTCAGCCTATTCCTGCTCCCCAACTGCACCTCCTGCTACCTGCCTCAGCATACTCTCAACCAGGGCCTCCCGGGTGCTCAACCAGGGCCTCTCCCTCTACCCTGAACATGTCCTCTTGCAATTTCCTGCCGCTGGATCTTTGCATCTGTTTTCACCTCTAGGTGGGCATCCCCTCCCCACCCCCATGTCACTGCAAGTTGAAAGAAACCCTAGGCATCCTCTCGGTTTCAACTCGAAGACCGCCTAACTTTATGAAACCTCTGCAGATGGGCCCTGCTGGATGAGATCTCTCTCCCCTTGAACACACAGAGCAGTCCTGCTTCATTCCCTTCTCTACAGCGTCCCTTTCTCTGTGTTCTCACAGCCCCCTGTGCTCAGTCTTCGTAGCACATATTGCCCTATGTTGTGAGTCTGCTTTTGCCCTGTGACTGTGAGCTCCTTCAGGACTGGAACCTTGTCTGATTCATCTTGGTATCTCCAGCACCTGGCACAGGGCCTGGAACACAGTAGTTGCTCCAAAAAATGTTGGATGAATGAGTGGGTGGATGAATGAACACCACCCCACACAACGCCTTGGATATGGTAGCTGCAAAATAATAATGGATGTAATTGAGTCTATAACCACATCTCATTTCTTTTCATCCTATCTCAGTGCGAGATGAAGGTTCTTTGTTCTGCCTCAGGCTGTCACTTCCACTCCTGCTCTGGATTCCATCCCATCCTGCCTCCCCAGGTGCCTCACTCCGTCAGTTACCTCTTCTCTGAAGAATCTCTAATATCTTCATCTTCTCTGTCTGGCTCCTTTCCTTGCAGTGCAGTAGCCAAAATGCTCAGGTCTCTCCTCCTATTTCAAAAATAAGTACCCTCGACTGAATGGGTGTCTTCTTCCTCACACCTCATTGGGGAGTAACCCAGCTGAGTGAGCCCTTTACTGGAGAACCTTCAGTGTCAGTCTCCTTAGATCGTTTTCTCTCAGGTTGGTCAGAAGGCTCACAGAAGACTCTTCCAGCTGCCAGAATTTTAGAGGCAGGAGCAGGGAAGAAGATGGGGGATTCACAGCTTTCAGGACACATACTTCCACTCAACACCCCTGTTTTCAGTACGGGACCCCAGCCCTCAACTAAGTCTGGGAATTACCCCTCCAGAGACCCTCTGCCTTACTCTCTCCAGGGAATAACACTCCAGACTTCTGCCAGAGCAGGGAAGGGCCAGCCCCTCACTGGCATTGACAGCAGGAGTGGATTTGGCAATGAATCTGCTTCTTAAAAGAGTTTTCAAACAGCCTTCATTATTTTGGTACCCAGCCCCCCTTCACTTCCAGAGGTAACTCCACTTCCAGAGTTACCTTATTACAGCCTTCAAAGATTCCTGGAGGTGGGGAGTAAATCAAGTTGGTTTTTTGCTTTTACCACTAAGGTCTCAGAATTTCTAGTGTGTGGCCTTCTTGGATCTGCTAAGTCAGTTGGTACTCATCCATCTGTTCTTCAGCATCCAAAATTTAGTTGTTGCCTCCTTTGCTGTTCTTCAGTCCTTTTTATTTTCCAATCCTATCCTTATAATCCTTTCAAAAATCATTTTTGTAGCAGTTCCAGTGGGGCTTTGGGAGATGGTGAAGTTAGATGTGGAAGTATCTGCTCCACCTTAACTATGCATCATCACGAGCACGGGTGTCTGCCTGCCTGTCTCATTGGTCCTACACACCTTTGTCACCACACCACTCTCCCTAAAACTCTCCAGACTCGGCTTTTCTCATCTGGCTCTCTGACCTGTTCTCTGACCATTCTGTTCTTTCAGCTCTCAGCGTTTGGACTGCCAAAACCCCAAACCAACTTCCTATCCATGAACCCTCAGGCCTAGAAGTTCAGATGTCTTGCCGATATATCTGTGCTTCACGACTTGCCTACTCTCTCTGACCCCTAGCATTTTCACATACTTTTCCAATTCTGACACTCATAAATTTGCTGCTTCCCTCTAAGTAGAATGTTGATTCCTGTCAAACACACAGCCTAGCCTTGATTTCTCCTCTTCTCTCAAATAGTGATATTGTCAACAATGATAAACAAGTATGTGCTGAGTGTTTTCTATGCACTGCTTACACTTGATAGACATGTATAGATTCATTCTTCATCACAGATTTTTCAGGTAGCTGGCATTTATTAGCCCCACTTTGCATATGTAGAAACAGGCTCAAGGAAGGAAAGCAGCTTCCCCAAATTTCCCAGGCTACTAAAAGTCAGAGATGGAATTCAAGCCCAGATCATTCCAAGTTTGTGCTCTTCCTATGACACTGCACTGCCTCAGTCAAGGCATCAGAGAGGGAGCTAGAAAGCAGATGGTGAGAGGATACTGAGTACCTGAATTGGACGGAGTGGCCACCATCAGTGGGTAGACCATGGAGAAAGACAGGGCTAAAAGAAAAAAACCTTCACTGACTTCGCAGGTTTACACAGCATTAACCCTTATGATCTTCAGTTGTGCACGGGATAAATTACCATGCCTGTCTGCTCACACAGAAAGTAAGCAAGAACACCACCACTAATCTACATGATATACACCAACATAACTTAAGATGATTTATTGCAATTGTAAAAAATGCCCCCCCACTTTTTTTTTCCCAGAAAGGAAGTGTGGATTGCATTAATCAAGCTAGTACTGCTTTATAGTCTGGCACAAAAACAGACAGTCATAAAGATAAACCCAAATCATCAAGAGAGTGCACGGTCATATTTTGCAAATCCACTTTAGGGAATCAAGGAAGAGTAAAATCCACATGGAAAAGGTTTCCACTGACTTCCCATTCATGATGGTTCAGTGAGTTCATGTTATGGAATGCCCACTGCTCCAAACACATGGTAATGATGGACAAAATATAAAAAGATAAACTCAAAAACGCATGGCCAAGACAACAAAATGAAACAAACAAAACAAAAGATAATTGTCTCCGTGCTGAAGTACTATGCTTGCTGCTCTGGAAGCAAACCATGGTCGCCAGAAGCTAAGCTCCTGCAATGTATAGTGGTTCCAAAGTACCCTGAACAAGATGGAAGACAAAAGCCAGGCTCACGGATTAAAGCCAAGGACTAGAATGGAGCTACCCACAAACCCACTAACCCCTGACTGTGAGCCTGACAAAAAAGAACTACTGCCAAACTCTGCCAGGGTCTTTGGTTCTGATGAGCTGCACGCTTAGGGAGGTGAGGATGCAGGCATGTTCTGGCTTCATAACTAAGAGTTAAGCTAATCCACAGCTGAGCTAAGTGAGTAGATTTCCAATATGCCCAAGAGCACCCTGGGGCCAGTGATATGGATATGTTCTATCAAAGGGTTTTGATCCTGACAACTGACCGGTATTTTGCAAGAGAAAAAAAATACTGAATGGCTTAGTTTCCTTTCATTCTTGGACGAGGCAGAATTAGAAATGATGATTTTTTTTTTCTTTTTTTTCTGAGACACATTCTTACTCTGTTACCCAGGCTGGAGTGCAGTGCAGTGGCATGACCATAGTTCACAGCAGCCTCGAACTTCTGGGCTCAAGAGATCCTCCCACCTCAGCTTCCCAAGTAGCTGGGACTGCAGGCACGCGTGACTACACCCAACTAATTTTTCTTTTAATTCTATTTTTTGTAGAAACGGGCTCTCACTTCGCTGCCCAGGCTGGTTTCAAACTCCTGACGTCAAGTGATCCTCCTGCCTTGGCCTCCAAAAGTGCTGGGATTACAGGCGTGAGGCATGGCACCTGGCCAGATTTTGTTTTTAACTCTGAAATGCTTTATTTAGAGTTTATTAGCCACTAAATCTTTTTTTTTTTTTTTAAATGTTTTAAGTTCGGGGGTACAAGTGCAGGCTTGTTACATAGGTAAACTTGTGTCATAGGGGATTTGTTGCATAGATTATTTCACCACCCACGTATTAAGTTTAGTACGCATTAGTTGTTTTCCTTGGTCCTTTCCCTCCTCCCACCCTCTATCCTCCAAAAGGCCCCAGTGTGTGTTGTTCCCCTCTATGTGTCCATGTGTTCTCATCATTTAGCTCTCACATGTAAGTGAGAACATGCAGCATTTGGTTTTCTGTTCCTGTGTTACTCTGCTAAGGATAAGGACCTCCAGCTCCATCCATGTCCCTGCAAAGGACATTATCTCATTCTCTTTAATGGCTGCATAGTCTTCCATGGTATATATGTACCACATTATCTTTCTCTAGTCTGTCACTGATGGGCATTTAGGCTGATTCCATGTCTTTGCTATTGTGAATAGTGCTGCAATGAACACACACGTGCACGTGTCTTTGTAACAGAATGATTGTTAGTCCTAGGAGTGGTTTGTAGTTCTCCTTGTAGAGATCTTTCACCTCCCTAGTTAGCTGTATTCCTAGGTATTTTACTCTTTTTGTAGCAATTGTGAATGGGAGTTCATTACTGATTTGGCTCTTGGCTTTACTGATGCTGGTGTATAGGAATGCTAGTGATTTTTGCTCATTGATTTTGTACTCTGAGACTTTGCTGAAGTTGTTTATCAGCTTAAGAAGCCTTTGGGCTGAGACAATGGGATTTTCTAGATATAGGATCATGTTATCTGCAAGCAGAGATAGGTTGACCTCCTCTCTTCCAATTTGGATGTCCTTTATTTCTTTCTCTTGCCTGATTGCCCTGGCCAGAACTTCCAATAGTATGTTAAATAGGAGTGGTGAGAGAGGGCATCCTTGTCTTGTGTTGGTCTTCAAGGGGAATGCTACCAGCTGTTGTCCATTCAGTATGATGCTGGCTGTGCATTTGTCATAGATGGCTCTTGTTATTTTGAGGCATGGTCCTTCAACACCTAGTTTATTGAGAGTTTTTAACATGAAGGGATGTTGACTTTTATCAAAAGCCCTTTCTGCGTCTATTGAGATAATCATGTGATTTTTGTCTTTAGTTCTGTTTATCTGATGAGTCACATTTATTGATTTGCGTTATGTTGAACCAACCTTGCATCCTGGGGATGAAGCCAACTTGATCATGGCGGATAAGCTTTTTGATGCGCTGCGGGATTCAGTTTGCTAGCATTTTGTTGAGGATTTTTGCATTGATGTTCATGAAGGATACTGGCCTGAAGTTTTCTTTTGTTGTCACACCTCTGCCAGGTTTTGGTTTCAGGATGATGCTGGCCTCACAGAATGAGTTAGGGAGGAGTCCCTCTCACTCAATTTTTTTGGAGTAGTTTCAGTAGGAATGCTACAAGTTCCTCTTTGTACACGTGGTAGAATTCAGCTGCGAATCTATCCGGTCCTGGGATTTCGTTTGGTAGGCTATTTATTATTGCTTCAATTTCAGAACTCATTACTGGTCTGTTCAGGGATTCCGTTTCTTCCTGGTTCAGCCTTGGGGAGGTGTGTGTCTCCAGGAATTTGTCCATTTCTTCTAGACTTCCTAGTTTATGTGCACAGAGTTGTTCATAATGTTCTCTGATAGTTGTTTGTATTTCTGTTTGGTCAGTGGTAAATATTACCCTTATTGTTTCTGATTGTGTCTCTTTCCTTCTTTATTAGTCTAGCTAGTGGTTTATTTTATTACTTTTTCTCAAAAAAGAAAAACAGCTTCTGGATTCTTTCATCTTCTGAAGGGGGTGTGTGTGTGTGTGTGTGTGTGTGTGTGTGTGTGGTCTATCCCCTTCAGTTCAGCTCTGATTTTGGTTATTTCTTATCTTCTGCTAGCTTTGGGGTTTGTTTGCTCCAGCTTCTCTAGCTACTGTAGTAGTGATGTTAGGTTATTAACCTGAGATCTTTCTAACATTTTGATGTGGGCATTTAGTGCTATAAATTTCCCTCTTAACACTGCCTTCGCTGTATCCCAGAGATTCTGGTACGTTGTATCTTTGTTCTCATTAGTTTCCTAGAACCTCTTGATTTCTGCCTAAATTTCACTATTTACCCAAAAGTCATTCAGGAGCAGGTTATTCAATTTCTATGTAATTGTATGGTTATGAGTGAATTTCTTAGTCTTGATTTCAAATTTGATTCTTCTGTGGTCCAAGAGACTGTTTGCCATGATTCCAGTTCTTTTGCATTTGCTGACGAGTGTTTTACTTCTGATTATGTGGTTGATTTTAGAGTAAGTGTCGTGTGGTGATCAGAAGAATGTATATTCTGTTGTTCTGTGGTGGAGGGTTCTGTAGATATCTATCAGGTCCATTTGATCCAGCACAAAGTTCAGGTTCTGAATATCCTTGTTTATGGTCTGTCTCAATGATCTGTCTAGTA
>PVKV010033082.1:0-19099 GCA_004027835.1 Alouatta palliata
ATCACACTGCCATGTGTGTACCTATGTAACAATCTTGCATGTTCTTCACATGTACCCCCAAACCTAAAATGCAATAAAAAGTATATATATTAAAAAAAAAAAAAGATAAAAAAATTAACATAGTGATCAGACCTGCCAGAGCAATCAAGCCATTCACGATGTTGAATTCAAGGGAGCAAAAGGCTGTTGTGATGGAAACAGAGACCCTATGGTCACCAGATTTTGGCGTTATTTACTTATTACGTGGGATTTTAACTTTAACCTGGTGGTGAGATTTGTAACATTTATCTCTAAATTGAACATTGGCTCCATTCAATCAGGAATTTGGGTTGCCTAAACCTGAGTTTCAACAATGGGATTAATACTACCGTGGTGGGTTTATTTGGTTTGCCCTTTGACCCCTCCATTTTGGAACACCTAAAGATCATGGGACAACAAGTCCTTTCACATGTGTAAAATAAACAAGCCCTTTGGAAGACTTGCTAAGAATAAATGCACATTTATAGAAGTTCTTTGAATACTCTAAAGGCAGGAGCCCCAAGCAGGCAGAGCAGCACTTCTAAAATCCTCTCCTCCAGGCAGGAAGTGTAACACAAGCACTCCAATTAGCATTAGCAGAAGCTGGCAGGCCAGGAAGAAGAAGAAAAAAAAAGCCCTGTGAAACTATGGGTAATTGCTCCCAGGTATTTACTTAACACCTGTGAGCTGGGGCAAAGGAAAGTTTATGGGGTAGGATCCTACTAAGGAAACAAATGCCTAAGGCAGTGGAGGAGGCTAATTAAGAAGGAAAATCAGAAGCTTGCACGGATTTCATTTCCTTAAGTGCTCCAGACAATAGCGGGCTGATTTACCAGGTTCTCCTGATGTCATCTTGGGTTCCTACTTTGGGTACAAATCCTTTGCCAAATGTCAGCCCCGAGGCATTTGAAAACATCTGCCGCCCCTGGGACAACAGGTAAAATCGGGCCTCCAATCTGAAGCCAGAAACTAGAAAATACAGATAGAGCCCTAGGCCAAGAATGAAAGGAAGATGTCCTATCCCAGACAGGCAGCTAGATCAGAGATAACCTAAGCAGATGTGAATTTAGGAGAGCACACGCAGAGAGGTGTTGCGGGGTGTCAAAGAGCATGTAGTAAAACGTAGAGCCTAGAAGTACTACTAAATAGTATCTGAATGTCTCAGAAGTCATTACAGGGATGGGGGTGGAAGTGGGACAGTCAGGATCAGAGTTAAGATGAGGAACAGGCTGGGCACGGTGGCTCACGCCTGTAATCCCAGCCTCTTGGGAGGCCGAGGCTGGTGGATTTTGAGGTCAAGAGATCGAGACCATCCTGGCCAACATGATGAAACCCTGTCTCTACAATAAATGCAAAAATTAGCTGGGCGTGGTGGTGCGTGCCTGTAATCCCAGCTATTTGGGAGGCTGAGGCAGGAGAATCGCTTGGACCTGGGAGGCGGAGATTGCAGTGAGCCGAGATCGTGCTACTGGACTCCAGCCTGGTGACAGAGTGAGACTCTGTCTCAAAAAAAAAAAAAAAGAGGAACAACAGGGCACCTGTCCTGCATGCCCTTCATAGAGGAAACATGGGGGCAAAATCTGCAGAGTCATGGTCAGCAGACAGGTGCACTGGGATGAGGGTGGCGAGAAAGGCAAGATTCAAGCATGAGTTCAAGTTGGTCAAACAGGGGTGCAGATTCTTAATGCAGGCCTCCAGATGGGAAATAACTATTGTCTGGCTCTGCCTGACATCCTGAATCATCATTAAAAATGGTACTTCTTAGGAGATAAATCAGACTGATGTGAGTTGAGAAGTCTACTGAGCTCTTGAATAACTTCCAATGGCTTCTGAAATTCTTGTTTGGAATTTGTCTCTTAAGAGAAGGAGCTTCACATTCTGTAATCCAAGATTGTTTCAAGAGTTTGAAGTCTTATTTTAACATGCCTGAGTTTCACCTTACAAATGACTTGTCTTTGCTTATTTTAATAAGGAGGCCAAGAGAACATTTGTTGGAGTAATAATTACTGAGGAAGGGGAACATATAAAGTGGTTACAACTTGGGAGGTCGAGGTGGGTGCTGAGGTCAGGAGTTTGAGACCAGCCTGGCTAATGTGGTGAAACCCTGTCTCGATGGGAGAACTGGGGGAGGTATGGCAGGGGTAGGGGAGATTGGGGAGGAATAACATTAGGAGAAATACCTAATGTAGAGGATGGGGGGATGGATGCAGCAAACCACCATGGCACATGTATACCTATGTAACAAACCTGCATGTTCTGCATGTACCCCAGAACTTTAATAAAATTTTAAAAAATGCTAAAATTAGCTAGGTGTGGTAGCAGGTGCATGTAATCCCAGCTACTTGGGAGGCTGAGGTAGGAGAATTGCTCAGGAGACAGAAGTTGCTGTGAGCCAAGATCATGCCACTGCACTCCAGCCTGGGCAACAGAGTAAGATTCCCTCTCAAAAAATAAAAAAATAAAAAATGGTTACAACTTGGGCTTTGGATATAGAAGGAAACAGATTTAAGGAACTGCTTTAGACACTTTCTAGACCTTTTCTCATTGGTAAAGTGAAGCTAATGATGTTGAGGAGTTAAATAAGATTTAAGCTTGTGTCTTTATACAGTAAACCCTCATTGAATGAAACCAGATGCTTTATAAATTGATTTGTTAGGGGGAAAAAAATCAGTGCTGCTCCTTACCAGTGCTGAAGACTGGAATCTGGATTTCCCTGCTTTCCTTACTCCAATCATCTTGGCGTTGCCTGACAGTGTTCCCCTCTGCCTGCAAGTTCTTTTATAATAGACAGAAATCTCATTAAGAGTCCCAGAGCTGGTCTTGACCTCTGAGATGGGTAGGTAGAGATAGATAACCGTCCTTGTCTTACGCCTAGGCTGCACAAATTCCATTATTGTAGTAAAAATAGTACTGGAGCACAGGGGATTCAGGGGCAGTGAAAACACCCTGTATGATACTATGGGGTAGATACATACCATTACCCACTTGTCTAAATCCAAAGAATGACCACCACCAACAGGAAACCCTAATGTAAACTATAGACATTGGGTAATTACGACGTGTCAACACAGGTTCATCAGTTATAACAGATGTAGCACTCTGGTGGAGATTTTGATAAGCCGGGAGGCCATGCCTGTGTGAGGGCAGGGAGCATATAGGAAATCTCTGTACCTTCCTCTCAATTTTGCTATGGACCTAAGGCTACTCTTTAAAAAATGTCTTTTAAAAAAATGTAACTTTTTTGAATATTTACTGCATGCCAGCGACTATCTTAATGCTTTAAATGCATTTTCTTGTTTAATCCAATGATGACTCCATGAATGATCAATATTAAATGTGTGTCCTTTGTTAAGAAAAATCAGATATAGAGAAAAATAAAAATAAACCTAAAAAAATTAAAAAAAAGAAAAAATAATTTTTAGGGGGATTATCAGAAGATTGCTTTAAATTGCAGACTCCTTTCCTATTTTGTATTCATTAAACATGTCATTTGATTTACCAAAATTCTATGTACAATTTTTCTGCATATATCTTTTCTAAAAGGCAAGGTGCAGTTATAGATTTTAGGTTTTGGACAGTGTTCTTTCAAGCCAAGTTCCTCTAATCCTTAATCTGAAGGGTCAAGAAGGGAAAGGAGGCTGGTCTGATGGGTTATCAGAACTTATTACTGTCACTAAAGTTGGTAGACAATCCCCCACTGCTAAATTAGACTGGCTTAAGAAGAAGAAGGGAAAGAAAAAAAAAAAAAAAAAAAAAAAAAAAAAAAAAAAAAAAAAAAAAAAAAAAAAAAAAAAAAAAAAAAAAAAAAAAAAAAAAACTTCAGGAGCCCTGAGAAGAAGCAATTAAAAACCCGAAAGATCTCTCTCTGGGGTCTTCCATGACAGTGCTCACTGAGGCACATTGCTGTTTCCTGGGCAACTTGGGGTTGATCAAACAAGCAGCAGCCTGATTTGCACAAAGCTTGAGCTTTAGTGCTCATTACTAAGAATTTTGCCATACGGTTTCTTCTTTCATCAACCTTTGGAGTTCCATGTTGTGCTTCACCTGCGTCACTTCTTTCTGTTCCCTAACCCTTACTCTGAGACTTTACACGCTCACTTTTTTCTCCCTGTGCCTATCAAAATCTACTCTCCTATTCTTTTGTCATGCCAAGGCAGTGATTTTCAAAATGTGGTACAAGAATCATGCATGTTCGAATTCCAAATTGGCCTTAAAAAATGCAGATTCTGGACCCCATTCCAGACTTACCAAGGGAAATTCTCTGAAGGGAAGGCACTCAGTTGTTGCTTTTGCACATTAAAGTTTGATAACCAATGCAGAAAGATAGAATAGAGGGTTCTCTCCCAGGGAACGTAACTATTTAACAGAAATGGTCACTTTATACCAAAGGCTATTAAACTAAAAGAAGAAAAAACATCTTTCTATAACAGTGATTCTCAGCCCAGAGTTTATATCAAAACCCCCTGGAAAGATTTTTAAAAATTATTTGGAAAACTGCCCAGGCCACACTCAAGACCAATTATATTAGAATCTCTGGAGAGAGGATCCAGGCATCAATATTTTTGAAAGCCTTTCCAGGTTATTTTAATGTACAACCACTGTTAAGAGCTACATACTCTTCTGCAGAGCAGAAGGAGGCTACGGAAAAATAGAATAATGCTTCCCAAACTTTATGTGCATGTGAGTCACCTGCGGATCTTATTAAAATGGAGATCATGATTCTGTGGATCCAGGTGTTGCCTGAGAATCTGTATTTCTAACAAGCTCCCAGGTCCTCAGACCACACTTTGAGTAACAAAGCACCGAACCCTTATTCTCAAACTTTGCTGTAGATTATAATCAGCAGGGGGCTTCACAATAGGTTGTTGCCCCAGCTGCTCTCTAGACCAATTAAATAAAAATTTCTAAGAGTGGGACCTAGACATCAGTAGTTTTATAAGCTTCTCAGGTGATTCCAATGTACAGAAAGGTCTGGGAACCAGTGCAGAAGAGGGGTGGTAAATTTACACTAAGTCCCAAAGAAAATAGAAGATTTTAAATATACTGAAACCCAAAAGAGCAGAGAAAGTTGATCCTCTGATAATTGCTGATGTCAAAAGCTGGCATCATGGAATTTTTAAAATCTTAATTTGTTTCACTTGGTTTATGAAAAAATTATTGTGTTCCCCCTTAAGATTCTCACCTTCCCCATCCCTCCCTTGTTACACCCTCACAGTGGGTGAGTAGGCATGTGTTTCTTCAATTTCCTGGTCCCAAGCATGCCTGGGATGACCTTCATGCCCAGTTAGCCTGTCATATCACATTACTTTGCTCAGACATGGGCTGAGCTGACTTTCTAAATAAGACATGAAGTCCAGAAAATTTAAACACATGTGGGGGTCATAGAAAATCTGTTTAAAACAAACACTTTGGTGCTCATGGAAACAAGAAACTTAATGACTTCTAAGAAAGCCATCTGGAAGGACTTCTCAGAGCTCTCAAATGGCTCTTGGTTATCAGGTGCTGGGAGCATCCCAACTGGCAGGAAGCACATGAGTTTGATGACATGCAGGGGCTATTAGACAGAAGGCTTTTAGAATTTCACTCTGTGTTTAACTCCATAGGGACAGATACTTCATGCTTCTCTCTGTGATCTAACAGAGAATCTTGTTTTTCAAAAAAAAAGGAATCTTAAAAATTCGTACCAGAACAATTTGATTTGATCTTCATCTTTTCCCAGTTTGTGCTAAGATGGGTCTTGTCTAAGTTCTGTAAGTAAACCCCATTGCACTTCTCTTGAAGAGAGAATTCCATCATTCCAGCAAATGATATAACCAGGCAAGCCTTACCTAGTGATTTTTATGCCTCCTGTAGGGTATGACCTGCAAGCTTCCTGACTTCCTTGCCTCTCTGAGTCCTCTGGGTTCTGCCTTGTGATAAAGGTCTCAGCATGGTATTCTACACATATGATGCTTTCCTCTTCATAGAAACAGGCTGAAAAAGACAGCATGCTTTCAGGAGATCCCATTTAGAGAAGACAGACATGGGGTAGTACATGGAAAGGATAATGATACTATTCTTGAAACCTATAAGCATGGTTTAGGGGTCAGTAAACGATTTGGGTGGAAAAACATTTTGGAGTCCCTTCTCTAGTTCTTTCTCTCCCAAGATTCCCCCACTCTTTTCAGTGGACACAGTTTCCTGACTTCATTCTTATGGTTCCCAGGCTGAAAGATTGCAGTTTTTTCATGGTTACCCCCGACATTATGTGGACTGCATTTAACCCAAGCTATAGTGATGAAAATACATAGTCATGTGCCATATGATGACGTTTCCGTCAATGACAGACTGCATGTACGACCGTGGTTCCATAAGATTATAAGACCATATTTTTAATATACCTTTTCTATGTTTAGATATATACTTATCATTGTGCTACAATTGCCTACAGTCTTCAGTACAATATCATGCAGTACAGGTTTGTAGTCTAGTAACAATAGGCTATATCACATAGGTTAGGTGTGTAATAGGCTATTGTTGGAAAAAACACTCTTTGAATGAAGAGACCTTCCAAACAGGCTTTGTGTGAGCAAAATGGCTGTTTATTCACCTGGGTGCAGGTGGGCTAAAGCCGATAAGGGCATTAGCAAAGGTCAGTGGGATAGGAGTTGATTTTAAAGGTTTGGGTAGTTTTTTTGGGGGGCGGTGTTGCAGAATAAGTTCATTTACAGTGGTGGGGGTTAGGGGCAAGGAGTATACATGACCACAAGTTCAGTTACAATGGCAGAGTTGGGCGAGAGGTATTTATATTATCATAAGAATAGTTAAGATGGCAGGCAGGTTTGGGTGAGGGGCTTGGTGTCAGGGACAATGGCGAACATAGGCAGGAGGTGGGAGACATCAGCCAAGGCAAGCAAAACTTCAGACTTTCAGCCTCCAGGCTTGCATATGGAGACCTGCCAGCTAATACCATCTGCGTTTATGTAAGTACACTCTATAATGTTCACACAATGATGAAATCACCTAATGATGCATTTCTCAGAAGGTATCTCTACCATTAAATTATGCATGACTGAGCTCCTAAGACTCTTCATCTCTCTTCCTCCAAGTAAATGTGCTCTCTTCACCAAAATCTTTCTCTGTACAATTCCCAATGGTTTGTTTTTGTATTTTTTTACAAGTTTTATAGTTTGTTTTCTTCGGGAGGAAGGGTTATTCAACGAGAACTATTTGTTACAACCAGAAGAATTCTCCCAATTATTTTAAAAATAAATTTAAAAATAAAAAAAATCTTTTACAGTTAATACCACATTTGCCATTTTATTGCCAGTTATTTTTACTTTTATGGCACTTTATATTTTTCTGTCTTTTAAATTATTGCCAAATTTATCATATTAAATCCTTAAAATTATTAAGTTTTGAGCCAGAACCACCAGCTAATGTACTCTTGGATTCCTGATGCTCAGAAAATATGAAATAATAAATGCTTACTATTTATACCACTAAATTTTGGGTTAATTTGTTACACAGTATCATACTACTAATATGGTCATTTAACATAGTTGTAATGGCTGTTTTTAAGTCCTTGTCTGCTTATTCTATAATCTCTTTCATTCCTGGGTCTGTTTTGTTTCCTTTTTCTATCTGGGCTGCTGTGACACTGGGTCTGTTTCTATTTTCTATTTTTTTTACTTGTTTTGTAATAAGAGTTCCAAATAATAATAAGAAGAACAAGAATTTCCATACTGCTTGACACATAATAATAATTTTTAAAAATTATGAAAATAGAAATCAGTTGCCTGTCTATATGTTAAGAGTGAACTACTGGAAAGAACTTAGAAAGACAATCCCATTTATGATAGCACCAAAAACAAGAAAATACTTAAGAATAAACTTAACTAAGGAGGTGAAAGATTTATATACTAAAAACTACAAAACAGAGATGAAAGAAATTAAGCAAGACATAAACAAATGGAAAGACATTTCAGGTCATGGATTAGAAAACTTAATGTTGTTAAAATGGCCACATTACTCAAAGTGATCTGCAGATTCCATGCAATCCCTATCCAATTCCAAAACACATATTTTACAGAAATAGGAAAAAAATCTATAATTCATATGAAAAATTCTATAATTCATACAAAAGATGATGAATGGCCAAATCAATCATAAGGGTGAAGAATAAAGCTGGAGGTATCATACTTTATAATTTCATAATTCTTCTCAAATGATAGTCTCTTCAATAAATAATGCTGGGAAAACTGGATATCCAGATGCAGATGAATAAAACTAGACCCCCACCTCTGATTCTGTACAAAAATCAACTCAAAATGGATTGAATACTTAAAGATAAAAGCCCAAACTATGAAACTAGTGGAAGAAAATAGGGGAACTGCTTCAGGACACTGGTCTGGGAAAATATTTTATGAAGAAGAGTTCAAAATCGCAGGCAACAAAAGCAAAATGAAACCCGTACCCATTAAGCAGTTACTCCTGATTCTCCCCTCTCCATATTCCCTGGCCACCACTAATCTGCTTTCTTTCTCTGTGGATTCACCTATTCTTAATCTTTCATATATAGTATATGGAATTTTGTACTACTATAACTTTTTCTGTCTACTTTCCCTTACCATAATGTTTTCAAGATTTCACGTTATAGCATGTATCACTATTTCATTTTTTTTTTGTGGCTGAATAGTAGTTAATTGTGTTCGTATACAGTATTTTGTTTATACATGTATCAGTTGATGGACATTTGGGTTGTTTCTACATTTTGGCTCTTGTGAATAGTGTTGTTATGAACATTAATGTACAATTTTTGTTTGAACACCTATTTTCAATTCTTTTGCATATATATCTAGGAGTAGAATTGATAGATCACGTAGCAATTCCATGCTTAACTTACCGAGGAGCAAACAAAATATTTTTCATATTGGTTGTACCATTTTACATTCTATTGGCAATGATTTCTCCATATCCTTGCCAATACTTGTTACTTTTCATATCTTTTTATCATGGCGATTCTATTGAGTATGAAACAGTATCTCACTGCTGTTTTGACTTGTAATTACCTAATGACTAATGACACTGAGCACATACGCAATTTTTTAGATCTCCTTGCTCTTTCAAAGGCATTGATCTTTTCAAAACTCTGTTGGAGGATGTTTAGGTAGCATTTACTCTAGAACCTAGCCCCATTTCTAGAAGGTATTGATTATAAGGTACAGATTCTGATAAATGTTCTGAGTTTTCAGTGATGTGTCTCTATTTGGGTTGATCAGAACTGAAATGCGCCTTGAGATGGAAAGTTCTGGTAGTTGTTCAACTTACAGCTGCACATTAGTTTTCTTTCCCTAGTAACCGCTCTTGTTTAGCTTCATCCTACAAATATACAACTTATTATTTGGTTAAAGATTCTAAGGTTTATGGAGCAATTTCTCCATGAAATTCATTCTTTCCTGGTCCTCAATACAAATTTTAGCCATTTTGGCGTCCCTGAACTCTGATCTCTGGGCCCTTAACTTAGACTACTGGCCAGGTACGGTGGCTCATGCCTGTAATTCCAGCACTTTGGGAGGCCGAGGTGGGTGGGTCACTTGAAACCAGGAGCTCGAGACCAGCCTGGCCAGCATGATAAAATCTTATCTCTACAAAAATAAAATACAATAAAAAATAAAACTAAATAAAAAGACTTCTGTGTTGTGCTTGGTTTCCTCCTCCTTGAGTTTTCATGCAGAAAGCTGGGGTAATCATTGGACTCCACTCATTTGTTTCTCTTCTCTTCTCTTAGGTATCGTAGTCTTGTGCTGCCTATCATATAATGTCTAAAAGTAGTTGAGTTGTTTTATATATTTTGTCCAGTTTTCTAGTTGTTTATAGTGGCATGGCTAGTCTGGTACCAGTTACCCCACCATGGCCAACAATGAAAATATAAAATTTCTTTTTAGATATCAAATCACAAGAGCTAGAAAGCTTCTTTTCTAAAGCTCCCATTCATCTGAAAACCTCCATTGCTTTTCATTGGTCAGAGTGGGGTAATTAATATGCTTATATCCAAACCAATCTCTTTGGTGTTCAGACTGCTAATTGTAAATCAATCACTCTGGCAAGGCAAACTGTATTCCCTAATTTGTTCAATCCTATCAAGGCCTGCTCTTGAAAGTGGAGGTGTAGTCAGGTGAAAGTATTCAAACTCCATGGTGGAAGAGTGGATACATCAACTAAAATTATGAATAACATTAAATTGAAAGAAGGAGGGATTGTATTTTCACATAGGTAACTAATATTCACTGTACTCATTTTATAAATGAAACCAGAGGACAGAGAGGTTAAGTGAGCTGCCCAATATCTCAGAGTTGGGATGAGGGCTGAACTCAGGGCTTAGACTGAGTTAGGGCTTAAACTCTCACCTATTTGTCTCCAAAGACAATGAGGATGATGGAATAATATTTGAATAGAACTTTGTAAATTGTGCCAGGCATAGTGGCTCATGCCTGTAATCCCAGCACTTTGGGAGGCTGAGGTGGGTGTATCATCTGAGGTTTGGAGTTCAAGACCAGCCTGACCAACATGGTGAAAACCTGTCTCTACTAAAAATACAAAATTAGCCGGGTGTGGTGGCACATACCTGTAATCCCAGCTACTCGGGAGGCTGAGACAGGAGAATTTCTTGAACCCCGGGAGGTGGAGCTTGTGGTGAGCCGAGATTGCGCCATTGCTCTCCAGACTGGGCAACAAGATCAAAACTCCGTTTTTGTTTTTGTTTTTGTTTTTTAAAGAATCTTGCAGGTTGTAAAACGCTTTGTGGAACCTTTTCTTATTTAATTCTTTCATGAATCCAATGGTTTAAACAAGCCAGACATTGGCTCCATTTTATAGTTGAGAAAACTCTGTCTTAGAGAAGTAATGAGACTGATTCAAGAATACATAGCTTGTGCAGAACTGGGAGTAGAACCCAAACCCTAGTTTTCTTTCCACTAAATATGATCATTCTAACATTCCTTTAGTTGTTTAGCCCAGTTTTTGGTCTTTGCCCTTTCCTTTACCTGTTAAAAAGATTCCAGAACTTCCTCGCAATCCATTTTTTTAATTTGTTTTTTAATTTTACAGTTGAGTTCCTTTCACTGGGAGTTGCAATCCACATAATGAAAGATAAAATAATGTTTTTTTTTTTCCTTTTCTTTGGGAAAGGTCTCAGTTTATGGGATAAGATAGCTTCTCTTGACAATTTGAGATAATCAAAAATTGATTACTTGAATCATTTTAATCTCTTTATCATTTTAATCTTTTCATGTAGACTTAAGGATGGTCATAAGTCATGAACTACAGATAAGAAGAGTTGCAATACATGTTTTTTTCCTAAAAGTCTAAAAGTAAAAAAAAAAAAAAAACAAAAAAAAAAAAACAAGACAGTATCTTGGAAAGAAGAAGGGCTTTGGAGTCTGAGAGGTCTGAATTAAACCACAGCCCAGCTACTTAGTCACTTAACTGTTTTAAGCCTTAGTTTTCTCCATTGTAAAATGAAGACAAGTGTAAGCTCTTGGCAGGGTTATTGTAAAAATGAAATGAAATAATATAAGTAAAATTCCTGGTGTAGCACCTTTATGTAGTGGATGTTCAATAGTGATAGTAGTTATTTTCTTAATACTGTGAAGAATTTTGGTGTTTTGGAGCTAGGACACTAACTCTTATCTCTGTCAGATCATTTCTCCCAGCCTCCTTAATATGCATAAGGAAGAACCTCAGGGTCCTAAAGTCTTAGAAAAGCTGGTTAGGTAAAATGGTTACTTTCTCTTAGCCTGGAAGCTGTAGTTAACCCTGACCTTTGAGAGTAGAGCAGAGGGTAGGTAACAGGTACTAGAGCCACACTGTCACTCCCTGGCTGTGTGACCTTGAGCATCTTTCTAAGTTTCAATTTCAATATCTGTAAAATGAAGATATGATAATAAATATATCTATTTGCAGAATTAGTTAAAAAGGAAATGAGATAATTTGTGTAAAATACTCAGTGGTTCACACATAGTAAGAACTCAAAAAGTCCTGCCATGTATTGCTGAAATTGGAGAAGAACTTGGAGTGAAGTGGAGAATGAAGACGATTTCCTGGTTCCCCATGAACGCTCCACTTAACTCCCAATATATTGGGTTTCCAACTAGATTGTGCTACTTGTTAGCTTCCCCTAAATGCCTACATCATCTTTTTCCTTTGTTTTTTGTTTTCCCAGGAGCTACACTTGCCCCACCTCCTCTCTGGAAATTCAACTGCAGAAATTGTAATAGGTAGATGCAATAGGAAATGCTACGTAGGGCAGATTGACTCTGGCTGAGGCCAGGAAACCCCAAAAGAGGATGAGAAAGATTACTGAGTTAGAAAATGCTGCAAGAGGAAGTTGAGGGGCATGCAGTAGATGCCACAAGGAACTTGTGGAAATGATGTTTAATACAGTTGTGGGAGCAAAAGTTTGAAGATACTGGGAGGGTAACTATGGGCTTGAGGGGCAGAGTAAAAATACATTTCTAGGTCTGAGAATGAAGAAATGAGTAAAGAAATTAAAGGAGATCAGATAATAAATTCAACTAGTGGCAGCCCAGTGGGATGCCCAGTGGGAAACAGAGGAATCACAAAAGGTTTTACCACCCAGAGATCTTGAAACTTTATTTATTTATTTATTTAGAGAGGGGGTCTGGGTCTTGCTCTGTTGCCCAGGCTGGAGTGCCATGATGTGATCTCAGCTCACTACAACCTCTGCCTCCCATGTTCAAGCAATTCTCCCATTTCAGACTCCCGAGTCGCTGGGATTAAAGGCACCCATTACCACACCTGGCTAATTTTTGTGTTTTTAGTAGAGATGGGGTTTCACCATGTTGGCCAGGCAGGTCTTGAACTCCTGACCTCAGGTGATCCACCTGCCTCAGCCTCCCGAAGTGCTGGGTAGGAAACTATATTTATTGAGCAGCTGTTATATGCTAGTTAGTGTCACATATCTGTCACCTCACATAATCCTCACAGCAACACTGTGGGGTAGGTACTCTTAACACATCCATTTTGAATAAATAGAAGTGCATTTTGAATAATAACTTTCCAAGATCACATAACTAGTCAATGTTAGAATTAGCCATGTTATTCCATTCACTTTAACATAGTTACTTGCCTTCTGAAAAACCTGTGAAAGAATTCTTTTTATTTTGTTTTATTGATACATAATGTACATATTTTAGGGTGTATGTAATATTTTGATACATTCATATCTATAACAATCAAATCAGAGTGATTGTGAGATCCTTCACCTGAAACATTTCTCTTTTCCTAATGTTGGGAACATTTTAATTATTTTCTACTGACTATTTTGAAATATATAATTAATTATTGTTTACTATGGTCACTCTACTGATTCATCAAACAGTAGGCTTATTTCTTCTATCTAACTGTATTTTTGTACCCAATGATCAGTCTGTTTTTATCTCACCCTCCCCCATCCCCTCTCCAGCCTATAAAATAATTCTATTAGGGATGACAACAATTTTATATAAACAAAAATTAAGTAGATACATTATTGCTAAAAACAGATCACTAAGAGAAACAGCAGTAAGTGGAAAGTAAATTTGTCATGATGAGGACAATTATTGATAAGCTAGAAATCACATGCACTGTAAATGCCAACTTAGAAATAATCTAAAATTATTTGAGTGTTCAAATGAGGACTATGTGCCTTAGAATAGTCTTTAATATAAAATTTATCCTCTTCCCACAACACAAGAGCACTCCCTACTATGTCTGGTATCCGAAACTGAAAGTATCCAGAGAATGAGCTGCCTCATCAAAGTCTCCTAGTAGTGGGATTTTGATGTGTCCTGATTTTCTACCCTAGAGCAAAGGAGGACTGTCTTTAATATTTCCCCATGATATGCCTCTGAGAGAATCGGTTTAGGGACGAGAAAGTCGGAATCTTACTCTCTGCAGCAAAAGAGCTTTGTAGGAGCAAGTTGAGGACTATTTATTTGTTTGTTTGTTTGACACAGGGTCTCACTATGTTGCCCAGGCTTCTCTCAAACTCTTGGACTCAAGTGATCCTCCTGCCCCAGGTCCCCATAGTGCTGGGATTACAAGAATGAGCCACCACTGTGCCCAGCCTGGGGAAGTATATAGGACTGGGTTCACTCTCAGGTATGATTTGGCATTTTTTGTTTTCAGGAAATAGAGGGATGCCTTTACACTAAGAAGAGCAACTCACTCTAAAAATCTAATGATTCTTTTTTTTTTTTTTTTTTTTTTGAGACGAAGTCTCTTTCTTGTCACCCAGACTGGAGTGCAGTGGCGTGACCTTGGCTCACTGCAACTTCCACCTCCAGGGTTCAAGCAATTCTCCTGCCTCAGCCTTCTGAGTAGCTGGGATTACAGGTGCCAGCCACCAGACCCGGCTAAATTTTGTACTTTTTTGGTAGAGATGGAGTTTTGCCATATTAGTCTGGAACATGGCCAGGCTGGTCTGGAACTCCTGACCTCAGGTGATCCGCCCGCCTTGACCTTCTAAAGTGCTGGGATTACAAGTGTGAGCCACCATGCCCAGCCAAATCTAATGATTTTTTTAGTGTTGTGATGATGAATGTGCATAGTGCAGGGCTGTTTCTTGTTGTCAATGACCAGTCCCCAGGGGCAGGGCTTGGACTGTAATCCCCAGTAAGCAAGAAGAGGAAGTGAGTAAGAGAAAAAATTGATGAAGAAAGAAAAATACTGACAGGTTCCAGATTTCGTTTGTTTTTCTTTCTTTTCCTTTCTTCAGCTTAGGGTGGGAGCTAAATCACAATTTTCAAAAAGTCAATATAAATGTTATTACCTTAGGGCAACAGAGATGGAATCCTTAAAAATAAGTACAAATAACCAAACGTAGACATCTTTTGGAGAATTTCAATTTATGGACAATCCAGAGATAGTTGTAGGATTTCTTTTCCATCCTACCAGAAGTGTACTTTTACTGTCTTCCCCCATACCTGCCATTTCTTTGAAACCAAATTCTAATAACTGGTAAGTAAAATTGTGGAAGTACGAAAACAAAAATAGCGTAGCAGCACAGGTCAAATTTGAGAAAGTTACTTTTCTTACACATTCTATGGCTGTAGGAGGAAATAGGGATATAGGCCTGTGGGGAAATAAATGTCTTGATATGAGAATACATTTAACAGGGGGAAAAAAGTGACAACCTGTGAGATTTGCTACCTAAGGAGAAAAAAAAAAAAATTTGCTGTCTTCATATCAGATTTTTGCTCTCCTTTCCAGGCCAAGAGTATGGCTAAAAGTTACTTCTTGCTGAAAGACTGCTGAAGGAAGGGGAATCCCAGAGTTACAGGGCTTGATTCCTAAGTAAAACATTGTCAGTTCAAAACGTCCAGCAGCTCTTTGGTTGTGTGTGTGTGTGTGTGTGTGTGTGTGTGTGTGTGTGTGTGTATGGTGGGAAGGGAGGCAAACATTTTTTGTTATGAGAAGACCATCACAAATACCCTATTCTGGTTTGGAGAGGAGGGAGATCATGTAGTTTCAAGGAATTAAAATACTTTGCTATTATTATTATTATTATTATTTTAAAATGAGTCTTGCTCTGTTGCCCAGGGTGGATTACGGTGGTGCTACCTCAGCTCACCTCCACCTCCACCTCCTGGGTTCAAGTGATTCTCATGCCTCAGTCTCCTGAGTAGCTGAGATTACAGGCGTGCGGCATCATGCCCAGCTAATTTTTGTTATTTTTAGTAGAGACAGGCTTTTGCTGTGTTGGTCAGAATGGTCTGGAACTCCTGGCCTTAAGTGATCCACCCGCCTCAACCTTCCAAAGTGCTTGGATTACAGGCTTGAGCCACTGTGCCTGGCCAATACTCTGCTATTCTTATTGACTTCACTGAGGATGGAGTTGGATCTTTGCAGACTGTGTATCCTTTAAGATAATGTTGCTTTTGTAAATATGATTTAGACTGTATTGTTACTTCAAATTATTTATTATTCTTATGAAATGTATGTGAGCGTGTGTGTATGTGTGCTTTTTTTTTTTAAGATATGGACTCTTCATTTTTTAAAAAATTATACTTTAGATCCTGGGGTACATGTGCAGATCATGCAAGATTGTTGCATAGGTACATTTATGGCAAGGTGGTTTGTTGCCACCATCCCCCATCACCTATACCTGACATTTCTCCCCACGTTATCCCTCCCTCACCCTCCCTCCCACTATCCCCCTCAACGGACCCCACTGGCCCCCCTCAACAGACCCCAGTGTGTGATGCTCCCCTCTTTGTGTCCAAGTGTTCTCATTGTTCAACACCCACATATGAGTCAGAACATGCGGTGTTTGATTTTCTGTTCTTGTGTCAGTTTGCTGAGAATGATGGTTTCCAGGTTCAACCTTATTCCTACAAAGGATACAAACTCATCGTTTTTTTATGGCTGCATAGTATTCCATGGTGTATATGTGCCACATTTTCCTTGTCCAGTCTATCAATGATGGGCATTTGGGTTGGTTCCAGGTCTTTGCTATTGTAAACAGTGCTGTGATGAACATGCGTGTGCATGTGTCTTTATAATAGAACAATTTATAGTTCTTTGGGTATATACCCAGTAATGGGATTGCTGGGTCAAATGGAATTTCTATTTCTAGATCCTTGAGGAATCGCTACATTGTCTTCCACAATGGTTGAACTAATTTACACTCCCACCAACAGTGTAAAAGTGATCCTATTTCTCCACATCCTCTCCAGCATCTGTTGTCTCCAGATTTTTTAATGATTGCCATTCTACTGGCATGAGATGGTATCTCAATGTGGTTTTGATTTGCATTTCTCTAATGACCAGTGATGAGCATTTTGTCATATGTTTATTGGCTTCATATATGTGTTCTTTTGAAAAGTGTCTGTTCATATCCTTCGCCCACTTTTAGATGGGTTTGTTTGTTTTTTTCTTGTAAATCCGTTTCATTTCTTTGTAGATTCTGGATATTAGCCCTTTGTCAGATGGGTAGACTGCAAAATTTTTTCCCATTCTGTTGGTTGCCAGTTCACTCTAATGATTGGTTCTTTTGCTGTACAGAAGCTCTGAAGTTTAATTAGCTCTCATTTGTCTATTTCGACTTTTGTTGCCATTGCTTTTGGTGTTTTAGTCATGGAGTCCTTGCCTATGCCTATGTCCTGAATGGTTTTGCCTAGGTTTTCTTCTAGGGTTTTTATGGTGTTAGATCTTATGTTTAAGTCTTTAATCCATCTGGAGTTAATTTTAGTGTAAGGTGTCAGGAAGGGGTCCAGTTTTTGCTTTCTGCACATTTCTAGCCGGTTTTCCCAACACCGTTTATTAAACAGGGAATCCTTTCCCCATTGCTTGTTTTTGTCAGGTTTGTCAAAGATCAGATGGTTGTAGATGTGTGGTGTTGCTCCTGAAGCCTCTGTTCTGTTCCATTGGTCTAAGTCTCTGTTTTGATACCAGTATCATGCTGTTTTGATTACTGTTGCCTTGTAGTATAGCTTGAAGTCTGGCAGCGTGATGCCGCCAGCTTTGTTCTTTTTGCTTAGGATTATCTTGGCTATGCAGGCTCTTTTTTGGTTCCATATGAAGTTTGAAGTGGTGTTTTTCCAGTTCTGTGAAGAAGGTCATTGATAGTTCGATGAGGATAGCATTAAATCTATAAATTACTTTGGGCAGTATGGCCATTTTCACAATATTGATTCTTCCTAATCATGAGCATGGAATGTTTTTCCATCTGTTTGTGTATTCTCTTATTTCCTTGAGCAGTGGTTTGTAGTTCTCCTTGAAGAGGTCCTTTACCTCCTTCATTAGTTGTATTCCTAGGTATTTTATTCTCTTTGTAGCTGTTGTGAATGGGAGTTCGCTCTTGATTTGGCTCTCTGTCTATTATTGCTGTATAGGAATGCTTGTGATTTCTGCACGTTTTTGTATCCTAAGACTTTGTATCCTAAGACTTTGCCGAAGTTGCTTATCAGCTTAAGGAGATTTTGGGCTGAGACAATGGGGTCTTCTAAATATACAATCATGTCATCTGTAAATACAGACAATTTGACTTCCTCCTTTCCTAATTGAATACCCTTTATTTATTTTTCTTGCCTGATTGCTCTGGCTAAAACTTCCAATACTATATTGAATAAGAGTGGAGAGAGAGGGCATCCTTGTCTAGCACCGGATTTCAAAGGGAATGCTTCCAGTTTTTGCCCATTCAGTATGATATTGGCTGTGGGTTTGTTGTAAATAGGTTTTATTATGTTGTGCTATGTTCCATCGATACCCAGTTTATTAAGAGTTTTTAGCATAAAGGGCTGTTGAATTTTGTCAAAGGCTTTCTCTGCATCTATTGAGATAATCATGTGTTTTTTGTCTTTGGTTCTGTTTATGTGGTAGATTACGTTTATAGACTTGTGTATGTTGAACCAGCCTTGCATCCCCAGGATGAAGCCTACTTGATCGTGATAGATAAGCTTTTTGATGTGCTGTTGCAATCGGTTTGCCAGTATTTTATTGAAGATTTTTGCATCTATGTTCATCATGGAGATTGGCCTGAAGTTTCCTTTTTTTGTTGAGTCTTTGCCAGGTTTTGGTATCAGGATGATGTTGGTCTCATAAAATGAATTGGGGGGGATTCCCTCTTTTTGTATTGTTTAGAATAGTCTCAGAATGATTGGTATCAGCTCCTCTTTGTACATCTGGTAGAATTCAGCTGTGAACCCATCTGGTCTTGGACTTTTTTTGATTGGTAGACTGTTAATTGCTGCCTCCACTTCAGCCCTTGTTATTGGTCTATTCAGGGTTTCAACTTCTTCCTGGTTTACTTTTGGGATGCCCATGAATTTATCAATTTCTTCCAGGTTTACTGGTTTATGTGCATAGAGTTGTTTGTAGTAATCTCTAATGGTAGTTTGTATTTCTATGGGATCAGTGGTGATATCCCATTTTTCATTTTTTTTTTTTTTTTGAGACAGAGTCTCACTCCGTCACCAGGCGCCAGGCTGGAGTGCAGTGGCGCGACCTCAGCTCACTGCAACCTCCGCCACCTGGGTTCAAGCAATTCTCCTGCCTCAGCCTCCCAAGTAGCTGAGACTACAGGCGCGCGCCACCACGC
>PVKV010033083.1:0-19070 GCA_004027835.1 Alouatta palliata
GAGAGAGAGAGAGAGAGAGAGAGAGAGAGAGAGACAGGACTGATTAATTTCAAATGAATCAAAGGAGTGGAAAAGTAGCAAAGAAATGGGAGAGTGGTAGGGTCCACGAGACAGCAGGCAGAGGGTACCTCGGGGGCTCTACTGGCCCTTCCCTGGGTTTCCCACTGCCAGCGGGTTGATCAGTCCCCTGGGAGCAAAATCCATTGCAAGGGCAGATATTTACCGCCTCCTCCCTCTGAGTTGCCAGACCGGTCTCGGGCTCAGTTCCTCCCAGATACCAGCGTTTGTCTTTGGAGAGATAATGGTGACTTCCCTTGTCTTAGATTTGAGAGTCTTGAAGGAGTGAGAGGCCCTTGCAAGGACGGGTCCCGCTGGTCCTCTCATCTCGGCCGATCCCAGCCCGGCACTCGAGCACTGCCAAGTGCCTGCTGCCTGGCCGGGACTGCGGGGCCTGCAAGCTTAGGACGCACAGCTGTGAATTTCCGGAACCTGGTGGCCGCAGAGCCACCGCGAGGCCAGGAGGCGAGAGGACGCACGTCCCCAGGTTCCGAGGCCCAAGGGCCCACCTGCCTGGAGTGGTCGCAAGGAACAGAGAGGAATCCGCACCCTCCTAGTCCACCGACCCTGCGTCAGTTCCGTGAGGCGCTAGCCTCGATCACAAGCTCGGATCTCCATTTCGGTTTGCTCTGGTTCCTTCACCTGGTGGGGGGAAGGAAGCCGGGACGTTGAATCTGAGTTTTCTCCAGTAATAATCAGTGCTTTGAGACTATTTTACCTGAAAAAGCATGGTTTACTTCTGCCTGCAGTGGGGAGTTCTCCTTTTCTTAAAAAAAAAAAAAAAAAAGTATATATGTTTTCTAATAAAAGGGAAAATGACACTTCTATTGTAAGGGCAAACATCAGTGGAAATGCATCAGGTATCATTTAAATAGACATAAGAAAAAACCCTCCCACCGTGTGGCCGGTTAGCTCAGTTGGTTAGAGCGTGGTGCTAATAACGCCAAGGTCGCGGGTTCGATCCCCGTACGGGCCACTTTATAAGGTTCCGTTTTCTTCGTTTTTATTTTAAACCGATCACACCTCACTTGTACCTACTTAGTCCATTGTATATTAGATGATACATACAGATTTAAGTATAAGAAGGATTACACAGGCCGCTGCTGACTTTGAAGATGAAGGGAGCCAGCAGCCAGATAACTCAGGCATCTGCTAGAAACTGCCAACAACTTCTAAACCCATATCTTAGTCCCACAGCTGCAGGACAATCTGAGTGCTGCTGACGACCTGAGTGAATTTGGAAACGAAGTCTCCTCTAGAGCCTTTATACTGGACGTGGCCGGGCCTCCTGAAACCTTGGCATTAGTTTGATGTCACCCTGCCAGACTGCTAATGCACAGAACTGGGCAATAATAAATGGATGTTGTTTTAAGCTACTAAATTTGTGGTAGTTTGTTAGAGCAGCAATAGAAAAACCAGCAAAACAAGAAACTGTAAACCTACTTACACTTCCTACTGTCTATCCTGGGTTATCTTCCTCTCTTCAGTGCAGTGCAAGAGGAAATATGATTTTAAAATGAGGGATAAGCCAGGCACAGTGGCTCACCCCTGTAATCCCAGAGCTTTGGGAGGCTGAGGTGGGTCACCTGAGGTCAGGAGTTCAAGACCAGCCTGGCCAATTTGGTGAAACCCTGTCTCTACTAAAAAATAAAAAAAATAAGCTGGGCGTGGTGGCTTGCGCCTGTAGTCCCATTTACTCAGGAGGCTGAGGCAGGAGAATTGCTGGAATCTGGGAGACGAAGGTTGCAGTGCAGAGCCAATATCCTGGCACTGCACTCCAGCCTGGATGACAGAGTGAGACTCCATCTAAAAAAAAAAAAAAAATGAGGGACAAAAATTTTTGATATCAACACAGTAAGAATGTAAAAAAAGACAGAGAGCTTCTTTTGACCCATTAAAAATTAAGGAGATATACATATATATATATATATATATATATATATATATATATATACACACACACACACACATACAACCTATACATATAAGTTTATACATTCACATAAACGATATCAATTGTGAAGATTTTCTTCTTCCTCCTATGCTACATCTGCTCAGTTCTCAGTACTACTTCCCATATATGACAATTCTTCTTAGTTTCCTATGCATTCTCCTTGATGTTCTTTGTGTAATCTGTGCAAATATACATAATACATTTTACTTTTCCTTTCTAGTTATGTAAAATGTAACATTATACACACTATCTTACATTCTGCTTTTTTCACTTGATATGCCTTGGAGATGCCTAATTTAGCAACACTTATAATGCTTTCAAACAGCATTATGTACTGAACAGAAATGGAGCTTTTTTTTTTTGAGACAGAGTTTCGATCTTGCAGTACACTGGCTCCATCTCGGCTCACTGCAACCTCCACCTTCCCAACTCAAGTGATTCTCCTGCCTCAGCCCCACCAAGTAGGTGGGATTACAGGCGCCCGCCTTCACGTCTGGTGAATTTTTGTATTTTTATTACAGACGAGATTTGGCCATGTAGGCCAGGCTGGTCTCAACTCCTGACTTCAGGTGATCCGTCACCTGGGTCTCCCAAAGGGATGGGATTACAGGAGTGAGCCATCATGCCAAGCTGAATCTAGAAACTTCAAATGCATTCTACCATTGAAGACAGGAAGTATACAAGCAGGATTGGAGATAGAAATTACACCTTTACTTTAATAATATAAATAAAACTCTTTCTGTATGAAGCCATGTGATATTCCAAAGAGTCTTCAAGTAGGTGATCCATAACGCTGTTGATGAAAGGAAATTATTCATTTGCTAAAAGATGACTTTCAGGCCGGGTGCGATGGCTCACGCCTGTAATCCCAACACTTTGGGAGGTCGAGGCGGGCGGACCACGAGGTCAGGAGTTCCAAACCAGCCTGACCAACATGGTGAAACCCCACCTCTACACAAAATACAAAAATTAGCCGGGCATGGTGGTGCGCACCTGTAATCCAAGTTACTTAGGAGGCCGAGGCATGAAAATCAGTTGAACCTGGCAGGCGGGGGTTGCAGTGAGCTGAGATCGAGCCATTGCATTCCAGCCTGGGCTACAAAGCGAGACTCCATCTCAATAAATAAATAAATTAATTAATTAAATAAAATAAAGGATGACTTTTAGTAAAAGCTAAACCCATGGCTCTCATACAGAAATAAAAATAAACATATGATCGAAAAGAATAAAATGCTTCAGAATAAATTTAATCAAGCAGATGCAAGAATTGTACTGTGGAAAATACAAAACATGGCTGAAAGAAATTAAAGAAGATGTTAGAGTGCTCATGCAATTAAAACAAACAAAATAAACACAAACACGGAGGCACTAAACCTATTCTGACACTGCTGGTCTGTAGTACCAGAAGTCTTATTGATGGAAAGTGATTTATTTATTTATTCTGAAGATGGAGTTTTGCTCTTGTTGCCCAGGCTGGAGTGCAGTGGCACGATCTCAGCTCACTGCAACCCCCGCCTGCCGGGTTCAAGCGATTCTCCTGCCTCGGCCTCCTAAGTAACTCGGATTACAGGTGCGCACCACCATGCCCGGCTAATTTTTGCATTTTTTGTAGAGATGGGGTTTCACCACGTTGGTCAGGCTGGTTTCGAACTCCTGACCTCAAGTGATCCACCCGCATCGGCCTCCCAAAGTGTTGGGATTACGGGTGTGAGCCACCGCGCCCGGCCGATGGAAAGTTTAAGTAAATTTTACTTTAATGAAAAGGTCGATAAAATATTGTATAACAGTATTCTAGGCCGCCAACAAAACTGTGACAGGTGGCGGGGCACTGTGACTCAGGTCTGTATTCCCAGCACTTTGGAAGGTGGAGGCGAGTGGATCACTTGAGGTCAGGAGTTTGAGACCAGCCATGGACAACATGGCCAAAACCCGTCTCTTGGCCAGGCGGTGCTCATGTCTGTAATCCTAGCACTTTGGGAGGCCAAGGCGAGCAGGTCACAAGGTCAGGACATCCAGACCATTTTGGCCAACACTGTGAAATCCTGTCTCTACTAAAAATACAGAAAATTAGCCAGGCGTGGTGGCGCACGCCTGTAATCCCAGCTACTCGGGAAGCTGAGGCAGGAGAATCGCTTGAACCCAGGAGGCGGAGGCTGCAGTGAGCCAAGATCACACCACTGCGCTTCCAGCCTGGGTGTCAGAGTGAGACTCTATCAAAAAAAAAAAAAAGAAAAAAGAAAAAAAAACTGTAACGGACACACTAAAACCTTCCAGCTTTAACTTGTAACATAGCTTCATTCTCAAAGCTGACTTCTTTTTTCTTTATTTCTTTTTTTCCTTAGTGCAGTAGTTAAAATTTCAAACAGCATCTTGGCACTGCTTTTCGTGTCCAAACCAGACATTTGCTTGTAATTTGGTAAAAGACGTTTTCCCCTTCCTCCCCTACACATACAAACACATCTCCACCACACAGACTGGCTCTTGCCCTCATACCCAAGGTGAATTATGCTTAGCTCCTTGTAAAGAAGATCTCGGGATGGAGAAGGGTCTAGGCAGCAAGAACAAAACTAAACCTTGCATGCGACTTTTAAAACAAGAGGACAACACAGTATTTTCAAAATTCTGTACAGCACATATGCATGGACAAAGCAAGTGTGGCACATATTTGCATAACGCTTAAGTAAAAAATTATTCTTTAAAAAATTTCAAGATTATTTCTATCTCCTGTGCATTTTCTTTCACTTTGCTTTATCTTTCCAGGGTTGAGGTTGGGATAAAGGGTTAGTACCTCTGGAAGACCTAACTAGAGCTCTTTCACTCTCCCGAGGTAAGAACATTCCTAAAGAGAATTAGGAATAAACATTTACTTAAAAAAAAAAAAAAAAAGGAAACTGGCTGGGCATGCATGGTGGCTCACACCTGTAATTCCAGCACTTTGGGAGGCTGAGGGGAGTGGATCATCTGAGGTTGGGAGTTCAAGACTAGCCTGACCAACATGGAGAAACCTTGTCTTTACTAAAAGTACAAAATTAGCCCAGCGTGGTGGCACATGCCTATAATTCCAGCTACTCGGGAGGTTAAGGCAGGAGAATCATTTGAACCCGGGAGGCAAAGTTTGCGGTGAGCCAAGATTGCACCATTGCACTCCAGCCTGGGCAAGAAGAGCAAAACTCCCTCCCCTCTACCAAAAAAAAAAAAAAAAAAAAAAAAGGAAATTAAAGAAGATATGAATAAAAGAAAAGGCATCTGTATTAGTGAAGGTTCTCCCCAGAAACAGAGCCAATAGGATGTGTGTGTGCGCGCGCGTGTGTGTGTTTGTGTATGTATATTGGAGGGGGGATTTATTTTCAGGAGTTGATTTTAGCAATTGTGGAAACAAGTTTAAAATCTGCATGATAGGGGAACAGGCTGGAGACCCAGGGAAGAATTGATAATACAGCTTGAGTCTGAAGGCATTCTGCTTGCAGAATTCTTTTTTCCTTAGGAAAATGCATTTTTTTTTTCTCTTCAACTGATTCAATGAGGCCCATTCACATTAAGGAGAGCAATCTGTTTGACTCAAAGTCTGCAGACGTAAATACTAATCTGACCCAAAAAATATCTCTATAGAAATATCTACAATAGTATTTAACCAAGTATTTGGGAACTGTGGTCTACCCAAGTTGACACACAAAATTAACCATCACAATATCCCATGTTCATAGATTGGAAAACTTAGTATTCCTAAAATGGCATTTCTGCCCCAAATCTATCTAAAGATTTAATGCAATCTTTATTAATATACCAGTATCTTTCTCTTTTGCAGAAATGAAAAGGCTGATTCTAAAATTCATATGTAATTGCAATCAAAAGAAAAACAGGCTGGGTGTGGTGGCTCACACCTGTAATCCCTGTACTTTGGGAGGTCAAGGTAGGTGGATCACTTGAAGTTAGGAGTTCAAGACCAGCCTGGCCAATATGGTGAAACCCTGTCTTTACTAAAAATACAAAAATTAGCCAGGTGTGATGGCATGTACCTGTAGTCCCAGCTACTTGGGAGGCTGAGGCCGGAGAATCACTTGAACCTGGGAGGCGAAGGTTGCAGTGAGCCAAGACGGAGCCACTGCACTCCAGCCTGGGCAACAGTGAGACTATGTCTCAATAAACAGACAAACAAAAGAAAAGAAAAACAAAGTTGGAGAACTCGTACTTTCTGATTTCTAAAGATACTACAAAACTACAATAATAAAAACAGTGCCGTACTGGCATAAAGATAAACATACAGATCAATAGATTAGGATTGAGAGTACAGAAATAAAGCCATATACCTATGGCCAATTAATTTTTGACGAGGGCCAGCAAGACAGTTCAAGGTAGAAAGAATAATCTCTTCAACAAATGGTGCTTGGATAACTGAAAATTCACATGTGAAACAATGAAAGTGGATCACTACCTTATACAATATAGAAAATCTAAATCAAAATAGATCAAAGACTTAAATGGAAGAATAAAAACTACAAAATTCCTAGAAGAAAAAATAGGAATAAATCTTCATGATCTTCAGTGTGACAATGGCTCCAGAGATATGACACTGAAAGCACATGCAACAAAATAAAAATAGACACATTGGACTTCATGAAATTAGAAACTGTTGTGGATCAGAGGACGCATCAGAAGAGTGAAAAAGGCAGCCTAAGGAATGACGGAAAATATTTATAAATCACATATCTGGTAAAGGCCTAGTGTCCAGAATATATTTTAAAAATCCTTACAACTCAACAACAAAAAGAAAACAAACCAATTAAAAATTGGACAAAATACTTGGTTAGGAATTCCTTCAAAGAAGATATACAAATGACCAACAAGCACATGAAAAGATGCTCAATATTATTAATTAGTAGGAAACTGCAACTAGTGAGATACCACTCCACACCTAGTTGGATGACTAGAATTTAAAAGTCAGGTAATAACAAGTGTTGGTGACGATATGGAGAAACTGGAACCCTCATACATTGTTAATAGGAATGGAAAATGGTGCAGCCATTGTGGAGTGCCACTGCTCTCCAGCCTGGGCAATGGAGCAAGACTCCATCTCAAAAAAAAAAAAAAAGAGAGAGAGAGGAAAAGAGAGAAAGAGCTTCTTTATACATTCAGAAAATAGAACATTAAAATGACATCAACAATATTACAAATAGTATCTACAACCATCCCTCATAAATTCATGTAGTTCTTTGTAATTAATTCTGGCCCCACTGCATCTCAAGTTAGCAGTTGTAAGGGTAAATGAAAATAAGGTTCTCCATTCATATACAACAAAGTGCCCCCATCTCTCTCTCTATAGAGTTTCCTTGCAGACGTAATCTGTCTGAGTCCTTATGCTAATCTTCAGCAGAGATAAGTATTTTTAAAGAGTAGGCCAGGTGCAGCGGTTCACATCTATAATCTCAATATTTTAGGAGGCCAAGGCAGGAGGATCGCTTGAGCCCAGGAGTTTGAGATCAGGCTCTGAGCAACATAGGGATATCCTATCTTTAAAAGAAAAAAAAAAAAGCCTGGACATAGTGGTGTGCACCTGTAGTCCTAGCTACTTGAGAGGCTGAGGTGGGGAGGATCCTTTGAGCCCAGGAATTAGCGAATTTGGGGCTGTGGTGAGCTATGATCATGCCACTGTGCTCCAGCCTAAGCAATAGAAGGAGATCCTATCTCAGAAAAAACAAAAAAAAAGATTAAACCCAGTGTCCATATTTTGCAATGTAGCGCTATTTCCAATGTGGTGGACCAAATACACTTCAGATATGTAAAAAAGGTACCTTTAGAATTAGGTCAGGGGTCTCACACATGAATGAGAGATTGTCATGCGGTGCAGCTCTGCTTTCCAAGGAGTTAAGAGGAATGATGGTTCTTTCTTCAGCTTTGCTACATAAAATGAGTGAGATTCTGCTCTCATCTTGTCATCGCTTTCATGCTCACTTATACACATGTCCATCTCTTAATGAACACTCAATAATGGGTGTTCTTTCTTCTGTTGATACAGAAGACTCTTTTTTTGGCAGGATTCTTTTATTTTCCCAGCACATTCTCCTGAGATCATGTGTTTCTCGATTAGAGTTTGGAAATGCTTCCTTGGTAGAATGATATGGCCTTAAAGTCGCTTAAGTGATGCCATCAGGACCTGTATGCAAAAGTACCTGGCATAGTGTTTTTCCATAAGACTTTGAGACAGTTCTTTGTTGAAGATAAAACACTCTGGCTTGTAGCTAATTACAAGAGCTTTCAATGAAGCATCAAAGCAAAACAAAATAACTATATGGAGAAGACAAAATACTTAAAATGGTCATAGTTAATTACTTACAATTTTTGAAAAGTGAAAGGTCTGGCTGGGTGCGGTGGCTCACACCTGTGATCCCAGCACTTTGGGGAGCCAGAGGCAGGTGCATCACCTGTTGTCAGAGTTTGAGACCAGCTTGGCCAACATGGTGAAACCCTGCCTCTACTAAAAATATAAAAATTAGCCAGGTGTGACAGAGCATGCCTGTAATCCCAGCTACTTGGGAGGCTGAGGCAGGAGAACTGCTTGAACCTGGGAGGCAGAGGTTAGAGTGAGCCCAGATCACAACACTGCACTCCAGCCCAGACAACAGAGCAAGACTTTGCCTCAAAAAAAAAAAAAAAAAAGGGAAATATCTGATGAGAATTCATAGTAAGAATAACGACGCTAATAAGGAGTTCTGGTTTTCCTGTGGCATGAAAAACAAGAAAATAAAGCCAATCCAAAATAAACTTTAGACAAAATAGTTAGGGACATATTGATTAACCATATTTTCAAAGACCATAGTAGACGTTGCATTTAATTTATTAAAGTCAATGAACATAATCTTCACAAACAAAAAAATCTTGAGATACAACATAATGTATCACAAAGATATTACCACACGGTGAGATTATGCCAAGAAAATATCAATAAATGCTGGCGCAGTGGCTCACACTGTAATGACAGAACTTTGGGAGGCTGAGAGGGGAGGATCACTTGAGCCCAGGAGTTTGAGGTTACAATGAGCTATGATCATGCTACTGCACTCCCGCCTGGGTGTCAGAGTGAGACCCTGTCTCTAAAAAAAAAACATAATACGTTAATAATATCAAATGGAGATTTGGGAAGTTTGGAGTAGGTCCTACAACACTTGTATATTAATAGAACTCCATGGGTAAGGGAAGCAAATCTCCATTTGTAAACCACTGGCCTAGAGATGCTGGATTCAAATTGACAAAGTAAGTTGAGACTCAGTTAACATTTAACTAAGTAACTGAAATTATGGCTTATTACATCTTGTTGTCTAATATCAAATATGTAATAATGATAATACAAATAAAAAAGGTGCTGAGATTATTTGCTGATGGAACAAGCCGGCCAAGTTTGTATTTTTAGATACTTAAACCTTGAAGACACAGTTTAATCAATTTCTTATAAAGTTTTCAATAGTAGCATCTCAATTTGCATGGACCTTTATGTATTAGTCTTCTGAGCAGTAAATTGATGGCCATTGGAGAATTAAAACAAAGAGCACAAAGATTTTGAGACGAAATGCTCTGTGAAGAAAATTCTGCCTGCTCCAGAGTACAGAAATTTTTTTAAAAGTCATGAAAACATCATATTTCAAGATCTGATTTATAAATTGATCTCTTTAAAAAGCAAAGCTACTACTCAAACTGTCAGATATTTTATTTACTTGAAGACTTTTTTTTCTTTCCTGAGACAGAGTCTCACTCTGTCACCCAGGCTGGAGTGCAGTGGTGTCATCTTAGTTCACTGCAACCTCCGCCTCCCAGGTTCAAGTGATTCTCCTACTTCAGCCTCCCAAGTAGCTGGGATTACAAGTGCACACCACCACGCCCAGCTAATTTTTGTATTTTCGTTTCACCATGTTGGCCAGGCTGGTGTCAAACTCCTAACCTCAGGTGATCGCCTGCCTCGGCCTCCCAAAGTGCTGGGATTACAGGCATGAGCTGCTGTGCCTGGCAAGTCTTTTTGCTTATTTATTTTGGTTTGTCTACCTTGCTTTCTTGAATTCATTGTAATTATTGTCTTTCTAAAAATATTTCATGTTACTCCTCTATAAAAATTCTTCTTGGAATCTCTGTTATTTCTGCAACGCTTCAGATAACATTGACATCATATATTCTCTGTCCTCTTCTGTCATTCCTCTTAATTTACTTCTCCCTTCTTTCCCAAATATAACAGAGGGAGACAAAACCAGGTTGTGAGACACTCTGTAAATACGTTAGTAATAGGAGGAAGCTTCCTTTTAATGTGTAGGTTGAGTTTGGAATAACTGAAGGTGTCAGGTAGTGAGAGTTTGGTATTTGATTTGTGTTTCCACCTAACATTTCAGACAGAGATTGTTCTGGGCCACTTAACTGCAATGTACCTGAGAACATATTTGCCCCTCTCTGAGCTTTTAGTAAGCACAGAGAAAGAATAACACTATAACATGTAATATATAAATCTTAAGATAGTTTCAGCCTTCACTGGATTTAGTTTGCAAGAAGAGAATACTGCAGTATTAAAGTTTGTATTTTTAGATACTTAAACCTTGAAGACATAGCTTAATTAATTGTTTATACATTTTCAATAGCAGCATTCCAATTTGCAGGATCCTTTAAATATCAGTCTTCTGAGAAATGAAGCTGAGGCTTGTGACAATCTTTTTTGCTCACCTTCCTTTGAAAGTAGATGGAGAGAACTGCTATGAATAAAACGAAGGAGCAGAATTCAGATTTACTCTCAAGTATAAATGATTTCAGGCACAGTGCAGAGTGCAGGACTACTTTTACAGAAGCGAAAAGACGATGACATTTGTGGAACTCCTATGATAACCTTTGAAACCTCTAGATAAAACTGAGAAGTCTAATGAGTAGGCCAGTGCTACACAGAGTACACTTTAGTTTGTGAACTGCAATGTCACTTAAGATTCAGGAAAGTGATCATCCATTTGTGATTTATTTCCTGAAGATATAATTGAGTCCCTAGATCCTAGATGGACAGATAAGACAATTCTTAGGGTCATTCAAAATCGAATGGTGAGAATATAAATTTCACCATTGCGCTCTTGTTTGCAAAAATCGAAGTGAATCAGACTCCAAACAAAATGCCATGACTTATTAATTATTTGCCTCACACTGATAATCACAATCTATCCAATAGCTGAAAATAATGGCTATCAAGGGTAAGAGGCTGGAGACTGAATGTCTACGACAGAATTTGAAATGTTATCTCTATCATGTATTACAAGACATTTTTTTTTGTACAACCTGTATATTCCAGTCTCACCTGTCATCAGCACACCCATTGCTTTCCACCGACAGAAACTTAATTCATTTTTCTCTTCAACCTAACGCTTTCATATTATGATGCAACTAACTGGCAAGAGACTCTCCATAATTGTACTAAACACTCAATACTGATTTCGCAACATACAAATTCCTTAATGCATTTTCAACATATGTATTTGCAACATACTATTGAAAATACAAAATTCAACAAATAAGGCCCCGCTGGGATTCGAACCCAGGATCTCCTGTTTACTAGACAGGCGCTTTGACCAGCTAAGCCACAGGGCCCCTCTTGGGCATGTGTTCAGATATATCGTATTGATAACATTTTTGTGAAACGTAGCAATTTGTCAAAAGTGTACTTAATTTTGTGACAAAGACAGCACATCTGTGTTTCTGAACAAGTAACAAAGCAGAAATTCCAACGTTAAAAAGAAAAAAAGAAATACTTTTCTTCAATGCAGGGTTTTAGAATTAATTTCAAATTGAAATAAGTAAAATTTCTATTTCATGGTGACTATCGCCCCCTCGAGGAAATATTTGATATTGCACCGTATTTTAAACTCTCTTCGTGTATTCATTTTGTCCACAAATGTTGAGTAATTACTGCGTTTCAGGTACTTGTCTAGGTATTGGAGGTAGAACAGTGAACAAAACAGCAAAAATTTCTTCCATTATTGAATTTATGTTCTACAGGGAGATAAAAAAGCAAATTAAAAAAAAATTGCCGAAAACAACAAAAAACACCCAACAACAAACTAACCAACTAAAAAAATTCAACAACAAACAAAATACAACGGATATGAAAACCAATCTCTCTACGGCTGGGTTATACAGCCCACGACACTACCTTCTGACCCAATTCACTGCAATTGAGAAAAACCCTCATGCTTCCTTCTATTTTATCTAATCTGGCACAAGAAATTGAGCCTGGACCAGGACACAGTGATGCAGTGGAGATCTGTAGTCGCCCTGATTCCCACTCATCCAGACTAGGCACCTGAGACCCTCTCCTTCCAAGACAGCTTTGGCCTCAACAGGAGATCTGCAGTTAGAAACAATGAGTTAGGTGTGCACAGGGAGTTCTGTGGGATGAATACCTTTGCTTCTATCATAGTCTTGTTCTGCTCATTGGCCTGTTGGGTTAAAACAGTCTCAATTTCTAGACTCTCAAAGACTGTAGAACTGCATGGATGATACAGAGAAGTAGAGAACAAAGTAGAGTACAATGTGATAACATCACAGGATGCCGTGGGAACCTTTAACTTGGGCCTCTTAGAGTTGCATGACCTTTTATCACTGTTTCCATGTTGGTTTGATGAGTGTAGGAGTCATGGAATGTTCAGCTGAATGCAGCTTAGCATGGGGAAAAACAGATGAAACCAATATTCTAAAATATTTAACTGCCTGGTGCTTTGCATATGCATTCGTTAGGCATCCGCAAAATGCAATACCTTGGAAAGATGAGAAATTACTTAGGTTGATGTTGAGTTTTTATTTTTTAATCAAGCCTGGGGTTGCTTCTGATTTATTTCCTGTGGGTCATGAGTTTCTACTCACTCACTAGCTAAGCACAAGGCCATGATATACAAATTTTTCGGCTTTCTTGGCTGAGGTTTTTTGTGAAGTTTAGTTATTTCTTCCCTGATTTCTGTTTCTCACTAACAGGTGTTTCATAAATCTTGCTATGGTGTAAAGCCTGGGAGAAAAGCCTTGTTTCTCCTTTTGGAATTCTTTCCCAGATATGAGCAGGCATTTCAACATAAAGTAGGTCCTGAAATGTTGTGGCTACAGAAAGACTGCTGCACCCTTGAGAGAAATTAACACTACCAAACCCCTGCCTAAAGTATTTCATCTGGATTTCTGGTGACGTCAGAAGGAAAGTTGTTCTCCTGACTCCCTGACTTTTGGGGGTATTCTTTCTAGAACCTACCTTTTCCCACAACATTTGTGTCTTTCCTAAACTTACGGCCCATCACAGCAAACATTTTGGCCATCATCATCAGCCTTATAAAAAGCCTTGCTCAAATATTCAGATAAGCCTCAATACTCAGGACAGACAAAACCCTTGTTATGGTTAGAATTACCTCATTAGCATCAAAGAAGCAGAGGACTGTCGTCAAGTTAAATAGATGCTGAGTTTGGCGTTTGCAGTATTACTACTGCATGAAGGCTGTCCACCACTTGAGTAGCAATGCTATTTATTTATTTCTGTAACTACAACAATGGCTTATTTTATCATGCTTTTTTCTCATTTGTACCTCACTGAGATAGTGCCATCATGCATTTAACACCCTTAAATATTTAGAATAATTTTAGAAGGTGGTAACTTTCATTAACTTCCGCTGAGGATAAGACATAGAAATGTTAAAAAGCCATTTCAAGACCATGAATGCCATAGAGTAAGACAGTTTTCTTCCTGAAAATGTGGTTGGCAGGTTAAGATGCTTCCATACCAACATTAAATGCATTCATAAAAGGATACTTGGAAAATGCAAGCTTTTAATCTCACACTTCCACTGCTCACTTAATACAAGATTTCTAGTGATGCTCACTCACAGCTGCAAAACATTACTGTGAACCAGAGAACTGCACACTACTAACACACTGCTCTCACTTCCACCCCCAACCCACGCATATCTCTTGCTCACTTTAGCTATGTAGTCCTCAGACTTCTGGCAATGAAAGGAAGAGGGCGCCGCTTTAAAGTGGACCTGCCGGATCCCATTTGTGCCCATGTTATGTGCTTTGCGCCAAGTACCATATGGTACATGACAAGCAAGGTCTTTAGTTTTCGAGCAAATCACACAGCATGGGTTTTCTTTATCCCCATGACTCACCCCGTCACTACAATTTGATTCTGTGCCAGATCTAGGACCCCAGCTCTCTCACTAAGAGGTAGCCTCAGAGTCCATAGATTTCCGCTACTGAGGCCGGTAAGATCAGAGAAAATGTGTTCCGGAGAACTGCAAGATCAAGACGTTTGCTGCTTTAGCAGGTTTATCATTCACTTGTGGCAAAATAATTAACCAAAACTGATCCTTTGACATCAATACATACTTGGTTCTTGTCTTCATTCTTGTAAGACCGAGTCAAGATAAAATACACAAAAAAGAAAACTGAAGTAGAACATGATCAGAAGTGAACACGAATAACCACTGTGAATGCTATTAAATTACTGAGAAGAGGCCTAGAACCTGACCTGTCGCAGAGACGATATCCTACAGTGTCAGACAGCTCATCTCATTTACAGTATCTCCGAGTTTCAGAATCCATGTCAGTGGAAAGTTGGGGGAAGAAATGGGGGCTATTTTAGCCCCAAGAAAGAAAGAAAAAGTCTGTTTTGCTGACATTTTTAATAAGTTGCTAAAAGTATGAGAAAGAAAACAGCATTTTTTGAATACTAACCATCCGCCAGGGCCAGGAGGGATGAAGTGCCATTTGCGTCTGCTCAGAGTGCTGTGCTACTCACTAGCCCTGGGTTCATGGGAGCTCCTCGGGGATCTGCCTGTCTCCAGCCACCTCCTGCTGCTGCCAGCTACTCCCCATCTCAGATCAACTCTCCTCCACTCCCACCTCAGCCAGTCTACTCGGCCCTTTATAACTCATTGTAGAAACTGAACAGGCTCGAAACGGGGGCTGCTCTTCTGGGCCATTATTTCTCCCCCCTCAAATTCCTTCAATTGCTAAAATTTCTTTAATTTTCTCCAGATGATTTAAGGTTACAGTTTCTCAGCAACGACCCCATCAGCATACTTAGAAACACGTGAGTAATCATTTGTCTTTTAAGAAAGATTGCCACAAAAAAACCCGAGACCTCTTTTAAGCAGTCCTTTCCCCTTGTCTACCAGTGTTTGAAAGAAAAAGTTTTCCATTAAAAAACACCACCACCACTTCAGTTTCTTCATGTACAGCGAATGCCAACAAAACTGAAGGGCTTTGGTAGTGCTGGGAAGAGAAGCACTGGAGAGGGAAAAAACACAGGGTGACAAGCATAGGCACGCTGCTGGGCTGACTGGCTGGGGCAGCATGTTGAATACCACTTTTTTTGGGTACAGATTTTTTGTCAATTAAAGTTTGCATGGGTTTTTCCAAGACCATTCCGGTACGTTGAAAAAGCAACACACACAACGACCTGAAGCTACTGCCGTGACTCGGATTCGAACCGAGGTTGCTGCGGCCACAACGCAGAGTACTAACCACTATACGATCACGGCACGCCACCGGAGGCTGCTGCCTGCAGGGCTCTTCTTTGCTCATTTATCAGGAAGTCTATTTGGTCGTCTAAAGAATGGTGCACTTTGTCTTCTGCCCTTATTTACTTATCTACCCACTTTACTTCCTTATTCGCTCCCTGCCCCCAATATTTTGTTTATGGCAAACAAACCAAAGGGAACACAAATTAAGTTTCATTATATAGAATATTCCCCACGTTGTGGCTCTCGTTTGGGGTTGGTAATACTTGTAAACTCATCGCTCTCACTTCCACCCCCAACTCACGCATGTCTCTTGCTCCCTAAAGGGAGCTGTGTAGTCCTCAGACTTTTGGCAACGAAGGGAAGAGGGCGCTGCTTTAAAGTGGACCCGCCGGATCCCATTGGTGCCAAACGAGTCAGAATCGTTGGGGGCTTGGCATGGAATCTGGCATCTCGACGGGTGCCAGAAGTAAGTTTCTCATCACGAGGAACGATGTGGCTTCGTCCTGACCCAGGTACCTGTGAGAAGCCAGTGAGGCGCTCGCGCGCTCAGACTGCCCACCTGAGACGTCTGGAAACCCTCAGCGGCGCTCGCACCCAGAGTGAAACTTCTTTCTCCCTCTCGTACCTAGGTTGCCGGAAGGGGGAGATGAGAGTGCTTCTCCTGTGGCCCCAAAGCTCTGTGGGACTCCCCTCCCACCCGGCTTGCTCTTTTAGGAACTTAGCCTCCGGAGTCAAGGTCCGGGTCCCGTTTTCTGCTTGACAGGAATGATTTTCTTTCTGTAAAATCATTCTGGTCTTAAATTCCTGACCTCAACTGATCCACCCGCCTCAGCCTCCCTAAGTGCTGGGATTACAGGCCTGAGCCACCACCCTGGCCTCTCCTCTTTACCTGGTTAAATTTGATTCATGCTTCAGCTTCAACTCAACAAAGCTTTTCAAATCAAGAAAGCTTTTCCAGACCTGTCTCCACGCAACACATTCCTCTCAGTCCAAGTCAAATTCTCTCTTTCTCTCTCTAACAGGCAGATAATTTAAAGACAGTTTGGAAGACAGGATTGCTGGAGGCATGAGTTTGAGTTAAGTTTGGGCAACATAGTGAGACTCCCGTCTCTACAAAAAATAAAAAAAATTTAGCCAGTCACAGAGGTGCATGCCTGTAGTCCCCATTACAAGGGAGGCTGAGGCAGGAGGATCACTTGAATGCAGGAGTTTGAGGTTGCAGTGAGCTGTGATTGTGCCTCTGCACTGCAGCCGGGGCCGCAGAGCAAGACCCTACCTCTAAAATAATAATACATTTAAAAACAAAGGGAGTTCAAAATTAGCCCAGCAGCTATCCATAATAAAGTTTCTCAGTAGAGCCAAAATAATGTGTTTACTTTTCTAAAATGTTCTTTAACTCCTTTCCTCTGGATTACACAAAACTATTCTAATTACTAGTAGATTTACTGAATGAGGAATTACCTGTTTCCTAATAATTTTTTTGATCAGGGAAGAGAGGTAAGGGTTTTCTTAGTCTCAAGGACATGAGCTCCGTCAAAGAAAATGCAGCCAGTAAGAAGGAAAATGCAAGCTGCTTCTGTCCTAAGCATCTTTGAATTGGATCTCTCCTTTTCCTTTGCTTAGGACCTTCCCCAACCCCATTAAGAACGTTGCTGTGAATGAAAGTGCCTTTTAGCATTTTCTGCTGGGATGTTTTTGGAAACTGGGTTGATCTGCATGTGCTTCTCCATAAAAAGAGAAAAGCTGTATCTTTGATGTCATAGGCCTAGAAAATGGCCTTTTTCCTTGTGCTTATTTTGAAAGCCAATTCTGAAGATTTCATCTGACACATTCACTGCAGCGATTCTGGGAAGAATAAGAGGCTGCCACAGTTGAACCTACCAGTTCTACCTTTACCAATGCCATGCACTCTTCTACTTCTGAATATCTAAATTTTCTATAATAATTAAAAGCCCTCTTTCTTTCCAGGGCATAATTCCAGCAATAGTTTATTCTTTCTCCTGTATTATTTTTAAAAATCCTGTTTGATCTCTATAGGATCTTTCGTATCAGCATTCAAAGCTGCTTCTTTCTTTCATCTGAAAGAAATGTTCTCTTGCTTTCATTTTCTCTTTCAGCTATTGATAGTGCTGTCTTCCAGTTTATGATCATATTTCCTCGAAGTGTCATCAAACCCGTATCTTATTTCTTTCATCTCATTTCCTTATTACGCTCCTTTTCATCTTGCCTTCTTCCCCAACACTCCACTTAAACTGATCTTTTACATTTCACCAGTTGAAACGGCTGTTAGTCCTCAACTTACATGATTCCTCAACACTATTTGATACATTGGATCTCTCTCCTCTTAGAAACTGCTATGGTCTGAAAATGCTGCCCAAAATTCTTATGTTGATAGTTAATTGCCAATGTGGTAATATTAATAAGTATGAAAACAGTGGCAAATATGTAGAGCCATCTCTCCATATGTAGAGTGCAGGTCTGGGAGTCAAGAGGCAAAGGTGTGAGTTGCTCTTCTCCTTATTCCTCAGTGATCCATTCGGACAATTTTGAATCCTATCCCTATGACCTTGATTGAGCTCTGAGGGAATGGGTGTCTTTGCGCCCAGTGAATGTTTCCACTAAGGAGCATTGTCACCTTTCAAATCAACTGAAACCTGAAAACTGCCTCTGGCCATTTTAGTCTCTTCACGCCATTCAACCAATATTCGGGGAAAATGGGGAAGTGTCCCTCTACTTGAAGTGATGGCTCTCAATTTTTACAAGGTAGTTGGGTGTCTGCCATACAATGGAGGTTAAAAAACAAAACAAAAACCACTACTCATGCAGGGAAGTCTCTAAATGTGTTTTAACCACAAGCCATGGTCAATTAAAAATTGTGACAATGGAATAAATAACAAGACCATAAGGATACAGATCCCACAGGAATAAAGGCATATTTTATACTACCATGTAAAGAACCCAGCCGACATGCTGACGCAGATCGGGATAACATGAAATGAATTTTATTTTTATTTATGTATTTTTGAGATAGGGTCTCACCTCATTGCCCAGGCTGGCGCCCAGGTTGCAGTGCAGTGGAATCATCATGGCTCACTGCAGTCTCAACCTCCCGGGCTCACGTGATTCTCCTACCTCAGCCTCTCTGGTAGTTGGGACTACAGGCATGTGCCACTAAGCCTGGCTGATGTTTCGTATTTTCTGTAGAGATAAAATGTCGCCATTTTGCCCAGTCTCATGAAATCCTGAGTTCAAGTGATCTGCTCCCCTCAGCCTCCCAAACTGCTGGGAACACAGGTGGGAGCCACGGTGCCTGGCCCACTTCCTTGTGTGTGTGTTGTTGTTGTTGTTGTTGTTTTTTTTGAGACGGAGTTTCGCTCTTGTTACCCAGGCTGGAGTGCAATGGCGCGATCTCGGCTCACCGCAACCTCCGCCTCCTGGGTTCAAGCAATTCTCCTGCCTCAGCCTCCCGAGTAGTTGGGACTACAGGCACGTGCCACCATGCCCAGCTAATTTTTGTATTTTTAGTAGAGACGGGGTTTCACCATGTTGAC
>PVKV010033084.1:0-19077 GCA_004027835.1 Alouatta palliata
GAAGGAAGGGAAGGAGGGAGGGAGGGAAGGACAGAAGGGAGGGAGGGAGGGAAGGATGAAGGAAGGAAGGGAAGGAAGAGAAGGAAGGGAGGGAGGGAGGGAAGGATGAAGGAAGGAAGGAAGGAACTCCTTAAGTATGTAAGAGAACTTGCGTATTTCCATCTTTTGGGTTCAAGATGTAAATTTCACAGCAACCCTAGAAAAGCGAAGTAAGGCAGTTCTGTTTTACAAATGGGGAGACCAAGGCCCAGAGATACAGCGACTGGCTCAAGCTCCCCAGAGCACTCTTTTACCAATTACAATTATTACCATTCATTACGCGTGTCAGCACAGGCGAGTTCCCTATACAAGCTTATTTCATGTTGGGTTCATCGTGGTCACAGCTCGGTGAAGCAGAATTTCAATTACACCCATTTAATGAAGGAGAGGCTGAGGCTTGGACAACTAACTTACCCAGGAATGCCCAATTGGTGAGTGGCAGAGCTGGGATTTGAATCCAATTCATTCTAATGCCTAAGCCCAGGTTCTTCTCCTATCCCCTCCAAATACTCAATCTTTAGCACATGCTAAGGTTGAAAAATGACTCCAGACCAGGCCTGGCACGGTGGCTCACGCCTGTAATCCCAGCACTTGAGGTGAGTGGATCACGTGAGGTCAAGAGTTCGACACCAGCCCTGGCCAACATGATGAAACCCTATCTCTACTAAAAATATAAAAATTAGCCAGGTATGGTGGCACACGTCTGTAATCCTAGCCACTTGGGAGGCTGAGGTGGGAGAATTGCTTGAACCCAAGAGGTGGAGATTACAGTGAGCCGAGGCCGATCCACTGCACTCCAGGCTGGGTGACAGGGTGAGACTCTTTTTTCTTTTTTGAGATGGAGTTTTGCTCTTGTTGCCCAGGCTGGAGTGCAATGGCACGTTCTCGGCTCACTGCAGCCTCCGCCTCCCAGATTCAAGCGATTCTCCTGCCTCAGCCTCCCAAGTAGCTGGGATTATTCACCACCATGCCCAGCTAATTTTTTGTATTTTTAGTAGATACAGGGTTTCACCATGTTGGCCAGGATAGTCTTGATCAGTTGACCTCGTGATCCACCCACCTCGGCCTCCCAAAGTGCCGGGATTACAGGAATGAGCCACCATGCCCAGCTGAGACTGTCTTAATCAAAAAAAAAAAAAAAAAAAAAAAAAAAAAAATCCCAGACCACCCAGACCAGACCAGTGGCCAGGTCCCCTCCCCAGGGATCCAGTGAAGCCGCTTATCCACCAGGGGGCATCCCCGTTCTTCACTGGATATTCCGGCCTTGATCTTGGCAGGGCCAGTGCCTTCCTTACCCAGGTGCCTGGAATAAGTGGACTCCACTCAGATTTTCCAGCAGGCCCACCTGGCAGAAACCCTGCTATTAAAACCCCCGTGCCCTCGCCCCTCTGTGGCCAGCCTCCCACCTCCACCCCCTCCTCCCTAATCTTGCTCAAGGTCATCTATGCAAAGGTCCCTGTGCAAGGGGGTCTGCTGAGCAAGTCACAAGCAGACTAAAGAGCGTTAAAGGCCAAGCTCAACTAACCCCACCCTCACACAGTTAAAACCTAGAGGGTTCGGTTCCCAGAGGAGCCTCCAGCCTGTGCCTTGGGCTCTTGGCTTCTCTGGGAATCAGTTTCTTCCTCTATAACATGGGGAAAAAATAGCTCCCCCCAGGAGCTGTCCTGAGACATAACTGAGTTCATGTGCTTCACACTCCCGTTGAATACCTACCTAGTCAGTCGGTCAGTTTCATCTGTAACTACAGGTGGAGAAGGTGAGGAGGTGGGAAGCTTAGGGACTTTGCCCAGCGTCACAGCCAGTTAAAAACAACGGACTGCTTAGGACCCTATACCATATTCAAGATGCTAATGAGTGAGAGGTTCTGCTGGGGAATGATGGAAAAGTTCTAAAATTGACTTTCATAACGGTTGCACAACTCTGTGAATACACTAAAAACAACTGAATTTGTGGCTAGGCGCAGTGGCTTACACCTGTAATCCCAACACTTTGGGAGACAGAGCTGGGAGGACTACTTGACCCCAGAAGTCTGAGACCAGCCGGGGTAACATAGTGACATGCTAGCATCACCAAAAAAAAAAAAAAAAAAAATGGCTAAGCGTGGTGACACACACCAGCAGTCCCAGCTCCTCCGACGGCTGAAGTGGGAGGACTGCTTGAGCCCTGGGAGGCTGAGGCTGCAGTCAACCCATCGAGCCACTGCACTCCAGCTTGGGCAACAGAGCCAGACCCTGTCTCAAAAAAAAAAAAGGCGGGGAAGTGAATTGTATAGTCTGTGACTTATATCTCAATAAAAGTTTTTTATTTTTTTTAAATGGAGGGTCCCAGAGATGGAAAAAATCTGGGAGTGTCTTCAAATAAATGTACACCTTGTATGTATCATGGTACTTGCCCTTTTTAAGTTATTACTTTCAATCTTAGTCCAAATGTGGACCAAGAAAAAACAGCATGTGGGATTCATTCGGCACTCAAATATTTGATGAATGAAAGAATACGCTGAATGTGGGTACACACCTGTAACCCCAACACTGGGAAGCTGAGGCAGGAGGATCACTTGAGCCCAGGAGTTCAAGACCAGCCTGGACAACATGGCAAGACCCCATCTCTACAAAAAGTTTAAAAATTAGTAGGGCATGGTGGCAGCTACTGGTAGTCCCAGCTACTTGGGAGGATCGCTTGGGCCTGGAAGGCCAACGCTGCAGTCAGCAACGACTGTGACATTGCACCCAGCCTAGGTGACACAGTGAGACTCTGTCTTAAAAAATAAAAACATTAGGCCAGGCTGGAGTGCACTGGCACAATCTCAGCACACTCCAACCTCTACTCCCCAGGTTCAAGCAATTCTTGTGTCTAAACCACCAGAGTAACTGAGATTACAGGCATGCGCCACCACACCCGGCTAATATTTGTATTTTTTGTAGGGATTGGGTTTCACCATATTGCCCATGCTGGTCTCAAACTCCTGGGCTCAAGCCATCTGCCCACCTGGGCCTCCCAAAGTGCTGAGATTACAGCCAGGAGCCACCATGCCCTGCCAAAATTTTTAGTAAGAATACAAATAAGTGGTATAGTTTGGATATCTGTCCCCTCCAAATCTCATGTTGAAATTGATTCCCAATGTTGGAGGTAAGAACTGGTGCGAGGTGTGTGGGACATGGGGGTGGATCCTTCACGAACTGCTTGGTGCCCTCCTTGTGTGGTAAGTGAATTCCCACTCTATTAGTTCCCATGAAATCAAAAAAAAATTTTTTTTGAAATGGAGTCTCAACTCTGTCGCCCAGGCTAGAGTGCAATGGTGAGATCTCCGCTCACTACAACCTCCGCCTCCCGGGTTTAAGCCAACCCCCATCTCAGCCTCCCGAGTAGCTGGGACTACAAGCACATGCCACCACACCCAGCTAATTTTTTATATTTTTAGTAGAGATGGGGTTTCACCATGTTGGTCAGGCTGGTCTCAAACTCTGGACCTCATGATCTACCCACCTCAGCCTCCCAAAGTGCTGAGATTATAGGCATGAGCCACTGCGCCCAGCTTACTTTTTGTTTTTTGAGACAAAGCCTCACTCCTCTCATTAGGCTGGAGTGCAGTGGCATGAATACAGCTCACCATAGCCTCAAACTCCTGAGCTCAAGCAATCCTCCTATCTCAGCCTCCCAAATAGCTGGGGCTACAGGCTGGATTACTTAGAAGCATCTGGCCCCTCCCTCCTCCCGCTCTTGCTCCACCTGTGGCCATGTGACACACCAGCTCAGCCTCTGCTTCCATCATGACTGGAAGCCTCCTGATGTCTTCACCAGAAGCAGATGTTGGCACCTGCTTCCTGTACAGCCTGCAGAACTGTGAGCCAAATAAACCTTTCTTTATAAATAACCCAACCCAGCTGGGCACCGTGGCTCACGCCTGTAATCCCAGCACTTTGGGAGGCAAAGGCAGGTGGATCACTTGAGGTCAAGAGTTTGAGATCAGCCTGGACAACATGATGAAACCCCATCTCTATTAAAAATACAAAAACTGGGGAGGGCGCGGTGTCTCACACCTGTAATCCCAGCACTTTGGGAGGCTGAGGCGAGTGAATCACAAGGTCAGGAGATCGAGCCCATCCTGGACAACATGGTGAAACCCCATCTCTACTAAAAATACAAAAACTTAGCCGGGCTTGGTGGCATGGGCCTATAGTTTCAGCTACTTGGGAGGCTGAGGCAGGGGAATCGCTTGAACTGGGAGGCAGAGGGTGCAGTGAGCCAAGATCACACCAATGCACTCCAGGCTGGCAACAGAGCAAGACTCCGTCTCAAAAAAAAAAAAAAAAAATACAAAAATTTAGCTGACCTAGTGATGCAAACCTGTAATCCCAGTTACTCGGGAGACTGAGGCAGGAGAATCACTTGAACCCAGGAGGTGGAGGGTGCAGTGAGCCCAGATGGTGCCACTGCACTCCAGCCTGGGCAACAGAACCTGACTCTATCTTTAAAAAAAAAAAAAAAGGAGAAGAAGACCAACCTCAGGCTCTCCTTTATAGCAACACAAAATGAACTAAGATAGTAAATAAATTAAAATGTAATTTTAAAAAGAAAAAAAAGGTTGTAGGATTAGCTGAGATGATGGCCCACATCAAACAGTGGACGCAGGGAAGGCACTAACCAGAAATCAGCGGCCATCCTCCGCAGCCTAACCACATTGCCTGTAATTTGCTAATGGGTCGTTGCTACCCACACACCTCAAGGGGTATTGTGAGTTGAACTACATTCCCCAAAAATAAACGTTCAATCCCTAATATCCGTGAATTTGATTTGATTTGGAAACAAGTCTTTGCTAATGTGATCAAGCTAAAATCAGGTCATATGGGATCAGGGTGGGCCTAATAAGACAAGGACATTTTTTTGGGGGAGGGGGGACAAAGTCTTCCTCTGTCGCCCAGGCTGGAGCGCAGTGGCGCAATCTCGGCTCACTATAACCTCCACCTCCCGGGTTTAAGCAATTCTAAGCTTCAGCCTCCCACGTAGCTGGGCTTACAGGTGCCTGCCACCACGCCTGGCTAATTTTTTTTTTTTTTTTTTTTTGTATTTTTAGTAGAGATGGGGTTTTACTATGTTGCCCAGGCTGGTCTTGAACTCCTGATCTCAGGTAATCTGACCATCTCGGCCTCTCAAAGTGCTGGGATTATAGGCATGAGCCACTGTGCCCAGCCATGACAAAGGAAATTTGGACACAGACACACAGAAGGAAGACAGCCAGGTCAAGACAGAGGCAGAGATCAGAGTGACACAGACACCAGCCAAAGAACACCCAGCACTGTCGGCCACCACCAGAAGCCAGAGAAGGACCTTCCCCTAGAGACTTCAGGGGGGTGTAGCCCTACAGACACCTTGATTTTGGACTTCCAGCCTGCAAAAGTGTTAAGAGGATAAATTTCTATGGTTTTAAGCCAGTCACTTTGTGGTACTTGGTTATGGCAGCCTAGGAAACTAATGGAGGAGTTGGCAAGAGAATGACTGGGAATACCTAGATGGCTCCATCAGTGTGGAATATTTACACAGGGAAGGGCTGGTCCCTCCCCTTGCCTCCCTTCCAGAGCCTGGTACAAGCTGATCACATGGCCAATACCTCCTATAAAGAGATCGCAGTTCACCTAGTAGCTTCACAAACAGAAAGGTGCCACCCACCGCTGACCTCATACTCTTTCATCCTGAATACCGTATTTCTTGGTTACTTGGTTCTTGTCTTTCCGCCCCTGCTGCTCTGTGAGTGTCATGAGGGCAGGAGCCTTGCCTGTCTCAATGGCTGTTCTACCCAAGATTTCCAGAACCAGGCAGGCTAGAAGCTCACTCTTTGTCAAATGAGAAACGAGGGCTGTTACTTACTTTTATGTTCTGTCTGGGACATGGCATACGACTTCACAGACAAATGGGAAGTGAACGAAAGAGCCACCTGGGGTAGGCATGTGTAACAGAAAAGATGAACCCCCAGCCAGGCGCAGTGGCTCACGCCTGTAATCCCAACACTTTAGGAGACCGAGGCAGGCAGATCACCTGAGGTCAAGAGTTCGAGACCAACCTTACCAACATGGAGAAACCCCATCTGTACTAAAAATACAAAAAGTTAGCTGGGTGTCATGGTGCATGCCTGTAATCCCAGCTATTCGGGAGGCTGAGGCAGGAGAATCGCTTGAACCCAGGAGGTAGAGGTTGCAGTGAGCCGAGATTGCGCCATTGCACTTCAGCCTAGGCAACAAGAGTGAAACTCTCTCTCAAGACAAAAAAAAAAAAAAGATGAATCTCCATCTGGAAGACACCTGGTGAATCCTGAGCAGCCCTGGGCAGCGCAGCTCAACACAGAGGGACAGAAATGTATGGAGAAGGCCTGTGTTTCCTTTTCTGTTTTCCTTTTTTTTTTAGACAGAGTGGCACTCTATCACCCAAGCGGGAGTGCAGTGGCACAATCTCAGCTCGCTACAACCTCTACCTCCGCAAGGCTCAAGCGACCCTCCTACCTCAGACTCCCAAGTAACTGGAACCACAGGCTCGTACCACTATACCCAGCTAATCTCTGGATTTTTAGTAGAGACAGGGTTTAGCCATGTTGGCCAGGCTGGTCTCGAACTCCTGACCTCAAGTGATTTGCCCGCCTCAGCCTCCCAAAGTGCTGGGATTACAGGCATGAACCACAGGGCCCAGCCTCCTTTTATGAGCAATAACCAGGCCTCCCACTGCCACCACTGCCCTCCCCAGCACCTCCTCAGCACCCTCTTGGCCTCTGGTACTTTGCAGCTTTTCAAATCACAGATACCACTTGGGAGCAGTGTTGCAAGACTCCTGGCCAGACCAGGGCCAGGCCAGAATCACCGCTGACTACACCTCAGCCTACCCCACCCTCTGATGAAAGGGTGTCAGGGCTGGGCATGGTGGCTCACGTCTGTAATCCCAGCACTTTGGAAAGCCAAGGCAGGTGGATCACCTGAGGTCAGGAGTTCGAGACCAACCTGGCCAAGATGGTGAAACCCCATCTCTATAAAAAAATTTAAAAAAAAAGAAAGAAAGAAAGAAAGAAAGAAAGAAAGGGTGTCAGGACTTAAGGGAGTGGCTTAACTCAGCTGTATTTCTGCAGAGGACCAGGGAAGGGCTGTGGGGAGCAGCCGGGGCTGAAGTCAGAGTGGGAAGAGTGCAGGAATGAGGCCTGGGCAGGCCAAGTGACTATCTTAGGAGCAGAAGATTGGGAGGCTTGGTTCTAAGACAGCTTCCTTGGTGTGCTGGGAGCTCCCTCCAGATCCCCAGGCGTCCTGGAAGCCACAGTCTGTGGGAGGGGTCGGAGTGGGCACGGTGGGAGGAGAAGGAAAGTCAGTTCTGTTGGGCACCTCGGCTTCCCGGACCTCCCCTCCCAAAGGGAAGCAGAAATGCACTGGTCACCTGTTCATGCCACACAGCAGGGGTCCAGCCCCCATGGGGCAGTAGAAACAGACATGACAGACTGCCACCCAGGGATGCAGGGTGGTAGCAACAGAGGTGACTGCTGGCTTTGAAGTCTGCTACATGGAGAGGAAGGTCCTCTCTCCAAACAAATGAAGGGACACTTCACGCCACAGACATCAGGCTGCGGAAAAAGTAATTGCAGTTTTGCCATTGAAAGTGATGGCGGCCAGGCATGGTGACTCACACCTGTAATCCCTGCGCTTTGGGAGGCCAAGGCCGGCAAATCACCTGAGGTCGCGAGTTCAAGATCAGTCCGGCCAACATAGTGAAACTCCATCTCTACCAAACACACACACACACACACACACACACACAGATTAGCTGTCTGTTGTAGCACATGTCTGTAATCCCAACTACTCAGGAGGCGGAGGCACAAAAACTGCTTGAACCCAGGAGGTGGAGGTTGCAGTTAGCCGAGATCATGCCACTGCACTCCAGCCGGGGTGACAAAGCAAGACTCTGTCTCAAAAAAAAAAAAAAAAAAAAAAAAAAAAAAAAAAAAAAAAAAAAAAAAAAAAAAAAAAAAAAAAAAAAAAAAAAAAAAAAAAAAAAAAAAAAAAAAAAGAAAGGAAAAAAAAAAAAAAGTAAGTAATGGCAAAAACCGAAATTAGTTGTGCTCCAACCTAATAAATTCCAGCCAATAAGTGACAAATAAATGACAAAATTAGGCCACCACCACACTGCATCACTGATGAACTAAAGGAGCTAGGTGGCTGGGCACGGTGGCTCACGCCTATAATCCCAGCACTTTGGGAGGCTAAGGTGGGTGGATCACCTGAGGTCAGGAGTTCAAGACCAGCCTGGCCATCATGGTGAAATCCCATTTAAAAAAAAAAAAAAAGGCCGGGTGTGGTGGCTCACTCCTGTAATCCCAGCACTTTGGGAGGCTGAGGCAGGTGCACTGCCTGAGGTCAGGTGTTTGAGACCAGCCTGGCTAACATGGTGAAACCCTGTCTCTCCTAAAAATTCAAAAATTAGCCAAACATGGTGGCACACACCTGTAGTCCCAGCTACTCGGGAGGCTGAGGCAGAAGAATCGCTTGAACCCAGGAGGCGGAGATTGCCGTGAGCCGAGATCGTGCCACTGCACTCCAGCCTGGGCAACACTGTGAGACTCCATCTCAAAAAAAAAAAAAAATGCATCTCAACCAATCACAATGTATGGACCTCATTTATATTCTGATTCATACAAGAGTTAAATAAAAGGAGTAGCATCTATGATATATACGAAACAACTAGAAATTTGATCAATGAAAATGGGCATTTAATAATTTTAAGTAGTTTTTATTTATGTTTTTATTTATGAGACGTCTCACTCTATCACCTAGGCTGGAGTGCAGTGGTGCCATCACGGTCCCCAGCAGTCTCCACCTCTTGGGCTCAAGCGATCCTCCCACCTCTGCCTCCCAAGGAGGCGATAGCTGGGACTACAGGCTTGAGTCTCCATGCCTGGCTTTTTTTTCTTTTGTAGAGACAGGGTTTCACTCTGTTACCCAGGCTGGTCTCAAACTCCTGGCCTCAAGTGATCCTACTGCCTCAGCCTCCCAAAGCACCGGGATTACAGGCATGAACCACTTCACCCAGCCTGGACTGACCCTTTTCCAGGCCTCAGTTGCCTTGTGTGTAAAGGCAGGAAGAAACTGACTTTATACTTTTTCTTTCCTTCACCACAGAAACCTTTCTTCAAACAGAAGCTTTGATGAGAGCCAAATATACATAAATAACAACAAAACAAGCACCAGGCTGATGCAGGAGGGGGTGTGGGGTGCTCAAGATTCAGAACTAGATTCCTGGGGTTTCCCTTTGAAATCCACTGGGTTGGGGCATTTTTAGGTCCTTTCCCAGGGGCGACGCACTCAGTTTTAGTTTCTGAACACTCAGATCACTTCCCTTAAATGTACAAAGTGGGTACTGGCAGTAGGGCTGGAGGAAGAGACGAACAGGCCTGTCCAGGGGGGTCACTGGGGACACCCAGAGGCTGCCAGTCCCTTTTGGCCTGAGCTGAGAGATGAAGAGTGAGCACTCCAGTTTCCCAGTCTGATCTATCACAGGGGAAAGGGAACCGAGGATACGGGCTGAGTCTCTAAGAGGTTCCGCACTGGGGAGGCAGATGGCCCAAAGGGACGGAGGGGACAGATCAGTGCCAACAATGGAATGTAGCCCTCCAAGCTTTCAGGAGCAGCCATCCCGGAGCAGGTGAAAGGAACAAGCAGCCCTTTGGACCGGCCAGGGATCCACACTGCTGGGGCTCTTGGGTTCCTGAAGTCAGTGGGTTACAGGAGAAATTTTCCACATGGGGCAGCACCTGGAGTTCCTAAGCAGGCCAGCAGCCTCCCTCCCTCTCCTCCCTCCCCTCCCTCCCTCCCAGGCTCATCTGTGATCAGTGGGTGCTATGGCTCCGGGGCAGAGGAGGCAGAACAGGTTCCAGCTGCGAAAATTAATCCAAAGCCCGTGGCCCCTGTTTTGAAGGCTCCATCCATCAGCTCCGAGAGCCACAGGCTCGGGGCCAGGACAAGGCTGCTGAAAGGCATCTTGAAGGCTAATGTGATACACAGGCGTGACCCCAAACTCCCTGGATCCCCACTCTGCTGAGCATGCACAGAACCATTCCACATCACAGTTCTGGAACTTTCTCCAGCATCCTCACATTTCTGGAGTGGTTTTGTATTTTGTTCCTCATCCACGTCACCGAGGCAGCACTGATTAGCAAGGGCACTAGCCACAGGTTCAAATCCCACTGTTTCCGGCAGTGAGGCCTAAGCTCAAGTGATCTGCCTGCCTCGGCATCCCAAAGCACTGGGATCACAGGCGTGAGCCACGGCACCCGGCCCCCTCCCTGCATTTCTATCTGTCCTGGCAGTTAAATGCCTCCCCTGCCTGCCAGTCTGGCCTTGACCTCTCTTCTGAGATCCAACGCAGCCTGCCTAGACAATCGCTTGAACCCAGGAGGTGGAAGTTGCAGTGAGCCAAAATTCGGCCACTGTACTCCAGCCTGGGCAACAGAGTGAGACTCTATTTCAAAAAAAAACAAAACAAAAAAGGGTCTGGGGGTAACAAGTCACCCACCTTTGATTTCCAATGGATGAGAACTTAGTTTTCTTTTTGAGATGGAGTCTCACTGTGTTGCCCAGGCTGGAATACAGTGGCCCAATCTCAGCTCACTGCAGTCTTGGCCACCTGGGTTCAAGTGATTCTCCTGCCTCAATCTCTCGAGTAGCTGGGACTACATGCCCGTGCCACCATGCCCGGTTCCGGTTAATTTTTGTATTTTTAGTAGAGACGGAGTTTCACCATGTTGGCCAGGATGGTCTCAATCTCTTGACCTCATGATCCACCTGCCTCGGCCTCCCAAAGTGCTGGGATTATAGGCATGAGCCACTGCACCTGGCCAAGAACTTAGTTTTTCTCCAAAACACAGCCCATCAAGGGCAAGACCCACAGCTTGTGACTAGCACCAGGCCAGACACAACACAGACACCCAGTGAATCTGTAAAGGAAGAAAGCGTGGAGGAGGAGGAGGAGGAGAAACAGGTCGTAACACGGGCTTTGAAGACACCCAGGGCCAGGTGCAGTCCTGGCTCCGCTGCCTACCAGCTGTGAGGTTCAATCCCTCCTGGAAATGCCCCACCCGGAAAACTGAGCATAACACCTCATTCATATGACTACTGATTAGGTTCAATCCCTCCGAGCCTCAAATGCCCCACCTGGAAAACTGAACATAACACCTAATTCACATTGACTATTGAGGAGAAGAAAGTAAAGCCCTGTGGTACCTGTCTGATAAAAGATCAGTGATTATTAGTATAATTGCATGAATACCGAATGAAGTCATTTGTCATGAAGATTCAAGAAAAGGACCAAAGAAAGCATCAGTTGGCTTGGATTCTCTCATTACAGAGAAATCCAATAAAGACATAATACGGCCAGGCTCAGTGGCTCACGCCTATAATCCCAGCACTTTGGGAGGCTGAGGCGGGCGGATCACGAGGTCAAGTGAACGAGACCATACTGGCCAACATGGTGAAACCCCATCTCTACTAAAAATACAAAAAATTAGCCAGGTATGGTGGTGCATACCTGTAGTCCTGGCTACTCCGGAGGCTGAGGCAGAATTGCTTGAAACTGGAAAACGGAAGTTGCAGTGAGCTGGGATCGTGGCACTGCACTCCAGCCTGGAGACAGAACGAGACTCATCTCAAAAAAAAAAAAAAAGAAGAAAAAGAAGACGTAATAAGTGAGCTCTGGTGCAATGGCTGATTATAATCCCAGCTACTTGGAAGGCTAAGGTGGGTGGATCACTTGTGTCCATGAGTTTCGAGCAGCGTAGGCAGCATAGTGAGACTCATCTCTACAAAAAGTAACAAATAAAAACAATTAGCTGTGCATGCCATAGGCCCAGCTGATAGGGAGGCTGAGGCAGGAGGATCACTTGAACACAGGAGGTCAAGTCTGCAGTGAGCTATAATCGTGCCACTGCACTCCCACCTGGGTGACAGAGTGAGATTCTGTGTCAAAAAAAAAAAAAAAAAAAGGCTGGGTGCGGTGGCTCACACCTATAATTCTAGCATTTTGGGAGGCTGAGGCGGGCAGATCAGGAGTTCGAGACCAGCTTGACCAACATGGTGAAACCCCATCTCTACTAAAAATACAAAAATTAGCTGGGCGTGGTGGCGGGCGCCTGTAATCCCAGCTACTAAGGAGGCTGAGGTAGCAGAATCGCTGGAACCCAGGAGGCGGAGGTTGCAATGAGTCGAGATCAAACCACTGCACTCCAGCCTGGGTGACAGAGCAAGACTCCGTCGCAGAAAAAAACAAAAAGAAGAAAGAAAGTTCCCCAGGCCCAATTCCTCCAAAAACAGAACAATATTCTTTGGCAACCACCATCATAATTACTTAATCTGGCAAGAATCAACATATTTTAAATCCACAGGGCAAAGACTGTTGAGGAATGGGACATTCACAGACCCCAAGTACCTCCACACAGATTATGTATTCGTTACAAACCGAAAAGGGTACAATGCACAGAGCTACTGGATAACGACTATGACAAAGTAACCAAACTCGATCATTACTGGGCACCGATGATGGGGCCCAATGACAACATGTACCCCTAATGTCACACACTAAGAAAGACACAGCATCACCTATGAAATCTTCCTGCCAAACGTGTAACCTGAACAGAATCACAGGAAAGCAATCAAACCTCCATCAAAGGACCTCCGGAAAATAACTGGACCGGTGACTTCAAAAATGTTCAAGTCATGCCAGGCGTGGTGGCTCACGCCTGTAACCCCAGCTACTTGGGAGGCTGAGGCAAGAGGATCACTTCAGCCTAAGAGTTTGAGAAAAGGCTGGGAAACACATTGAGACTATTTCCATTTTTTTAAAAGAACGTTTAAGTCCCTAAAGGCAAAAAGAAGGCCGGGCGCGGTGGCTCACGCCTGTAATCCCAGCACTTTGGGAGGCCGAGGCGGGTGGATCACGAGGTCAAGAGATCGAGACCATCCTGGTCAACATGGTGAAACCCCGTCTCTACTAAAAATACAAAAAAAAAAAAATAGCTGGGCATGGTGGCACACGCCTGTAGTCCCAGCTACTCGGGAGGCTGAGGCAGGAGAATTGCTTGAACCCAGGAGACGGAGGTTGTGGTGAGCCGAGATGGTGCCATTGCACTCCAGCCTGGGTAACAAGAGCGAAACTCCGTCTCAAAAAAAAAAAAAAAAAAGGCAAAAAGAAACACAAAGACTAGGGAAGTGCTTTAGAATGATGGAGATAAAAGAAAGAACAAAAAACACAGTTTGTGATCTTTAATTTCAGGCTGGATGAAAAGCAAAACAAAGCCTGGGCATGGTGGCTCATGCCTGTAATCCCAGTACTTTGGGAGACCAAGGCGGGCAGGCGGATCACCTGAGGTCGGGAGTTCAAGACCAGCCTGGCCAACATGGTAAAACCCCATCTCTACTAAAAATACAAAAATTAGCTGGGTATGGTGGTGTGCACCTGTAATTCCAGCTACTCAGAAGGCTGAGGCAGGAGAATGGCTTGAGCCTGGGAGGCGGAGGTTGCAGTGAGCCGAGATCACACCACTGCACTCCAGCCTGGGCAACGGAGTAAGACTCCGTCTCAGGGAAAAAATAAAAAAAGACAAGCATAGGCAACATAAGGAAATCCTGCCTTTAGAAAACATTTAAAAATGATCTGATCGCCAGGTGTGGTGGCTCACACCTGCAATCCCAGCACTTTGGGAGGCCAAGGTGGACAGATGACAAGGTCCAGAGATCAAGACCACTCTGGCCAACATGGTGAAACCCCGCCCCTACTAAAAATACAAAAATTAGGCCAGGCGTGGTGGCTCATGCCTGTAATACAAGCACTTTGGAGGCCAAGGCAGGTGGATCACCTGAGGTCGGGAGGTCAAGACCAGCCTGACCAACATCTGTCTTTATTTAAAAAAAAAAAAGAAAGAAAGAAAAAAATACAAAAATTAGCTGGGTGTGGTGGGGCACACTTGTAGTCCCAGCAAGTTGGGAGGCAGAGGCAGGAGAATCACTTGAACCCGGGAGGCGGAGGTTGCAGTGAGCTGAGATAGTGCTATTGCACTCCAGCCTGGGCAACAAGAGTGAAACTCAGTCCCAAAAAAAAAAAAAAAAAAAAAAAATGATCTGGGCATGGTGGCGCACCTGTAGTCCCAAGCTACTTGGGAGGCTGAGGTGGGAGAATCACTTGAGACCAGGAGGCAGATGCAGCAGTGAGCTATAATCACACAACTGGACTCCAGCCTGCACAACAGAGCAGGACCCTACAACAAAGAGTATACTGTGGAGGTCCCAGCCAGTGCGACGACACGAGGAAACACATTAAAAGGCATATCGATTGGAAAGAATAAATAAAACTGATATTATAGTATGTTATTAATAGAGGATATAATTACTTAACTTAAAATAGCAACCCAGAAAAATCAAATTCCTAGGAATAAATCTAAGAAGATATGCAAATCTTCTACAAAAACCCTATAAATCAACGGAACAATATGCCATGTTCACTGAATAGAAAACTCAGTATGATAAGAAATTTCCCCAATTGATCCACAGAATCAACAAGATGCCAATCAAAATTACAGCAACCTTTAAAGAAATATTGACAAGGTGATTTTAAGATTCATGTGGAAACACAAAGGGTCACATGAGAAAGCGATCTTTTTCTTTTTCTTATTTTTTAGAGACGGGATCCCTCTCTGTTGCCCAGGCTGGAGGGCAGTGGCACAATCTTGGCTCACTGCAGCCTCCACCTCTGGGGTTGAAGCCATTCTCCTGCCTCAGCCTTACGAGTAGCTGGGATTACAGGTGTGCACCACCATGCACAGCTAATTTTTGTATTTTTTTCTAAAGACGGGGTTTCATCGTGTTGCCCAGGCTGGTCTCAAACTCCCAGACTTAAGCGATCCTCCCTCCTAGGCCTCCCAAAGTGCTGGTATTATAGGTTTAAGCCACCATGCCTGGCCTGAGAATGCAATCTTTTTTTTTGAGACGGAGTCTCACTCTGTCGCCGAGGCTGGAGTGCAATGGTGTGATCTTGGCTCACTGCAACCTCCGCCTCCTGGATTCAGGTGATTCTCCTGCCTCAGCCTCCCCAGTACCTGGGATTACAGGCATCTCCCACCAAGCCTAGCTAATTTTTGTATTTTTAGTAGAGACAGGGTTTCCCCGTGTTGGTCAGGCTGGTCTCAAATTCCTGACCTCAGGTGATCCACTCGCCTTGACCTCCCAAAGTGCTGGGATTACAGGCATGAGCCACAGCACCCAGCCAAGATTTTTTTTTTTAAATAATAATAATAATAGTGCTGGGTCAACTGGACATCCACATGCAAAAAAAGGGGGGACCGTGACCTCATATTCCACCAAATAAAAAAATCTATTCCAGATAAACTATAGATCAAAATGTGATAGTTCAAACAATAAGGCTTTTGGAGAAAAACATCTGAGTATCTTCATGACCTCAGAGTAAGCAAAAATTTCTTAAGAAAGACACAAAAACAATTAATGCGCCAAGCAGAGCTAAATAGTCTGTGTTAAAATTAAGAACTTCTAAGCTGGGTGTTCCAGCCTAGGCAACAGGACTGAAATTCTGTCTCAAAAATAAACAAATAAATAAAAATTAGCTGGGCGCGGTGGCATGCACCAGTAATTCCAACTATTCAGGAATGCAATGGCGCAATCTCAGCTCACTGCAACCTCCACCTCCTGGGTTCAAGCGATTCTCCTGCTTAGCCTTCCGAGTAGCTGGAACTACAGGGGTCCACCACCACCCCCAGCTAATTTTTGTATTTTTAGTAGAGATGAGATTTCACCACGTTGGCCAGACTCGTCTGGAACTCCTGACCTCAGGTCATCTGCTTGCTTTGACTTCATAAAGTGCTCGGATTACAGGCGTGAGCCACCACCCCGGCCTAGGAATATACATATATATCCGACAAAAGACTCACATCCAGAATATCTAAAGAACTCTTACGTTATAGTCTGAATCGTGTCTGCCTATAAAATGTATATATTGATATGTAGAAATCCTAACCCCCCAGCACCTCAGAGTATAACCATATTTGGAGATAGGGTGTTTAAAAAGGTAATCAAGGCCAGGTGTGGTGGCTCACACCTGTAATCCCAGCAGTTTGGGAGGCAGAAGTGGGCAGATCACGAGGTTGGGAGATCAAGACCATTCCAGCCAACATGGTGAAAACCTGCCTATAATAAAATACAAAAAATTAGCCAAGCTTGGTGGCGGGCGCCTGTAGTCCCAGCTAATCAGGAGGCTGAGGTAGGGGAATCACTTGAACCAGGGAGGCAGAGGTTGTAGTGACACGAGACAGCACCACTGCAGGCCAGCCTGGGAGACAGAGCGAGACTCCGTCTCAAAAAAAAAAAAAAAAAAAGGTAATTAAGTGAAAATGACATCGTTAGGGTAAGCTCTCATCTAATGTGCCTGGTGTCCTTATAAGAAGAATTGCTGGGTGCAGTGGCTCACGCCTGCAATCTCAACACTTGGGAGGCTGAGGCAGGAGAACTGCTTGAACCCGGGAGACAGAGGTTGCAGTGAGCCGAGATCGCACCATTGCACTCCAGCCTGGGCAACAAGAACAAAGCTCTATCTCAAAAAAAAAGACGAGTTTAAGGGCTGGGCACAGTGGCTCAAACCTGCAATCTCAACACTTTGTGAAGGCGAGGATCACTTGAGCCCAGGAGTTTCAGACCAGCCTGGGCAACAAAGCAAGACCCCGTCTCTACAAAAAAGAAGAGTTTAGGACATGCAAAAGGAAAACCACTGCAGACAGGAAGAAGACAGCCATCTACAAGCCAAGGACAGAGACCTTCAAAGAAACCAAGCCTGCTGACACCTTGATCTCAGATTTCCTGCCTCCAGAATTGTAAGAAAATACTTTCTTTTTTTTTTTCTTTTCTTTTTTTTTGTTTTGTTTTTGAGACAGTCTCACTCTGTTACCCAGGCTAGTGCAAATCTCTGCTCAATGTAACCTCCGCCTCCCAGATTCAAGCATTTCTCCTGCCTCTGCCTCCCAAGTAGCTGGGGTTACAGGTGTGAGCCACCATGCCTAGCTAATTTTTGTATTTTTAGTAGACACTGAGTTTCATCATATTAGCCAGGCTGATCTAAACTTCTGACCTCAGGTGATCAGTCCACCTCAGCCTCCAAAAGTGCTGTGATTACAAGCGTGAGCCACCGCACCCAGCCTAAGTAAATTGTTGTTGAAACCCCATCTGTGATACTTTGTTATGGCAGCTCAAGTAAATACAACTTACAATTAACGAGAGACAACCCTTTAAAATAATGGGGAAAAGACCTCATCAGACATTTCAGAGGATATCCAAACATAAAACAAAGGCCAGGTGCAGTGGCTTACACCTATAACCCCAGCACTTTGGGAGGTCGAAGTGGAAGAATTGCTTGAGCCCAGAAGTTTGAAACCACCCTGGGCAACATGGTGAAATCCCACCTCTACTAAAAAATACAAAGATTTAGCTGAGCATGGTGGGGTGCACCTGTGGTCCCAGCTACTTGGGAGGCTGAGGTGGGAGGATCACCTGAGCCCAGGAGGTTGAGGCTACAGTGAGCTGAAAGTCACGCCACTGCACTCCTGCCTGGGCAATGGGAATGAGAGACCCTGTCTCAAAACAAAACAAAATCGCCAGGCGCGGTGGCTCACGCCTGTAATCCCAGCACTTTGGGAGGCCGAGACAGGTGGATCATGAGGTCAGGAGTTCAAGACCAGCCTGGCCAAGATGGTGAAACCCCATCTCTACTAAAAACACAAAAATTAGCCAGGTGTGGTGGCACGCACCTATAATCCCAGCTACTCAGGAGGCGGAGGCTGCAGTGAGCCAAGATCGCACCACTGCACTCCAGCCTGGGCAACAGAGCGAGACTCCATCTCAAACAAAAAATCAAAATCAAAATAAATAAATAAAATAAAACAAAATCATATGAAACAGAGCTCAGGCCGGGCACGGTGGCTCACGCCTGTAACCCCAGCACTTTGGGAGGCCGAGGCGGGTGGATCACGAGGTCAAGAGATCGAGACCATCCTGGTCAACGTGGTGAAACCCCGCCTCTACTAAAAATACAAAAATTAGCTGGGCGTGGTGGCACGTGCCTGTAGTCCCAAGCTACTCAGGAGGCTGAGGCAGGAGAATTGCTTGAACCCAGGAGGCGGAGGTTGCGGTGAGCCGAGATCGCGCCATTGCACTCCCGCCTGGGCAACAAGAGCAAAACTCCGTCTCAAAAAAAAAAAAAAAGAAAGAAACAGAGCTCAACTTCATTAATCATTCGAGAAAAGCCAACTCAAACCACAATGAGATACGACTTCCATCAGCATGGGAGCACGGCTCTAATGAGAAGAAAACACCAACTCTTGGTAAGGACGTGGTACAGCCAGTACCGGGACAAATATTTGACAGTAGCAACAAAAATTGAACACACATGCATACTGAATGCCCCAAGCAGTTCCACTCACAGGTATATCACCAATAGAATGCATCCATGTGTTCACCAAAAGTCATGTTCTAGAATGTTCATAGCAGCACTCTACAGATAAACCTTAGACTGACAGCTACCCAAGTGTCCATCAACAGTAGAATAGATTGTAAAATAGTCACATAGTGGAAAACTATACAGCAATAAAAATAAATCCCAAATTAGCCAGGCATGCGCCTGTGGGCCCAGTTACTTGGGATGTGGAAGTGGGATGACTGCTTGAGCCTGGGAGTTCAAGGCTGCAAGAGCTTCTCTCAAAAATAATAATAATAATAAGGCTGGGTGAGGTGGCTCACGTCTATAATCCCGACAATTTGGGAGGCTGAGGCAGGTCGATCACCCGAGGTCAGGAGTTTGAGACCAGTCTGGCCAACATGGTGAAACCCCATCTCTATTAAAAATACAAAAAATTAGCTGGGTGTGGTGGCTCGTGCCTGTAATCCCAGCTACTCAGGAGGCTGAGGCAGAATAGTCTGAACCCAGGAGGCAGAGGTTGCAGTGAGCTGAAATCACACCATTGTACTACAGCCT
>PVKV010033085.1:0-19198 GCA_004027835.1 Alouatta palliata
ACAGACCCCAGTGTGAGATGCTCCCCTCCCTGTGTCCATGTGTTCTCATTGTTCAACACCCGTCTATGAGTGAGAATATGCAGTGTTTGGTTTTCTGTTCCTGTGTCAGTTTGCTGAGAATGATGGTTTCCAGGTTCATCCATGTCCCTAGAAAGGATGCAAACTCATCGTTTTTGATGGCTGCATAATATTCCATGGTGTATATGTGCCACATTTTCGCTGTCCAGTCTATCATCGATGGGCATTTGGGTTGGTTCCAGGTCTTTGCTATTGTAAACTGTGCTGCAATGAACATTTGCAAAATAAATAAATGTGTAGCCTTGTGCAAGGGCAGTGGGTGAAATCTTAGTTCATAACCTGGTAAGCTCCCTTGTTCTCTCCCTCCTGCAGCCATCAGCGCCACACAAGCACCAAAGGCCTGAGTGCCAAAACCTCCTGTTCACGTGACATTTGCAGGCATTATTCCGTCAGTGTAAGACGGGACCTGTTTCATCTGTGAATGAACCTGACACATCTGTGAATGGGACGTCAGTGAATGTGGGTCTCCTCTGCCCCCCGTGTTTCTCAGACAGGAGGGAGCGTCCTGCATGCGTCACCCGGCAGGGAGCTGGCACCTGTGACAGGCGCGGGAGGGCTGAGTTCTCCTCATCCCTGGAATTGGAGCATCACCCCCTTTGTCACAGGTGGGCATGCAGGGAAGAGCTCATGCCACAGCTGGCGTGAAGCCCACAGCACGGGCCCGCCCTCCCGGAGAGGCTGCCGTTCCACTGTGGTGCACATCAGTCTCTAACAGCCCACTCCATATGCAAACTGCTCTGAAAGTCAACTGCAGGGATCATCTCCCTGTTTTTATCAAGGAAAAACAGGATGTGCATTTACTTTATGTGCAGTGAAAGGTTAATATCGCCAAGAAACATCTGGTCCTGATCAGCACCAGGGAGGGTGACCTATGAGCCTTTGGGGCATCCTGCCTAAGAGAGTCTCTGCTCACCTGGGCCCTGGGCCATGTGGCACTAGTTTTCCCTCTCAGGGGGCTGCAGACTGAGCATCTAGGTTCAGTCACTTGGGCACCCCAAGCCTTCATGACGGACTCCAAGAAAACCCCAGGACACAGGCTTGTGGGCAACCCTGGTTGGCAGAGTATGTGAGTCTTGTCACGTGTCACCGCTGGGGAGTAAGCACTGCCTGTGTGACTCCACAGGGGAGGCACCTGGAGGCTGAGGCCTGGCCTCTCCTGAGCCCTGCCTGGCACACCTCTCCCCGTGGCTGATGTAATCAGTGCCCTTTTGCTGTGCTAGACCATGACAACGCACACTGCTTTTCTGCACCATTCTGGCATATCCTGAACCTCCAAGGGGTCTTCTGCCCACCTGGTGAATAACTAAGCATCATCCACTAAGGACTGGGCAAGGTATGTGTCTCACTTCATGAAAATATAAACAAAAAGTAGAGAAATTAATGTGGCAAGAATAAATTTCTCAATAATCTTTGCAGTCCCAGTACCCAGCCCCCAGGCATGAACATATGCCAAAGCCTCACATTTACAGAGAAAGAGAAACAGCTGATGCCTGGCACCTGGTCTCATGACAAGGATGGCAGAAAGCAGCTCAGGAGGAAAGCAAAACGTAAAGGAAAGAATGGTGACTTGGAACCTAGAAATATGACCCCGACCTAATCATGGGAAGATGTGACAGGCACCACGTGACTCTTTCTGGCACTTCGACACGCACACCATATTTTACAAGCTTGTCAATTTTCATTTTGAAGTTCTGTTTACTCACTTCCAATTAATGTTAAGAGAGGAATATAAAGTTAGGGATGAGAAACAGCTGAAAATTCAGCATTCGCAAGTGGTAAAGCAGTTGCTGAAATGCCAGCGCAGTGCACAGCCAGGCTTTTATACTTGCAGATGTCGGGAATCACAACTTACCACGGAAACCTCCAAACGCTCCAGGCCCATCCGACAAGCGAACCAAACCCAAACCGAAAACCAACCCTGCACACTGAATTTCCTAGGAATCTACGAATTTTACTCAGTAATGCTCAGAAAATTGTGTACCAGATAGCATGACCACCAGTCACAACCCAAGCTTTCACAGCGGATAATTCTTCAGCCATACAGCGACTTTCGTTCTCTATTTATTCATCCACAACTTTATTGAGCAACCACAGAACATGCTGAATGGTTAGGCAACATGGATCCACGCAGGAATGACACAGGCTCCACCTGCAGCTGCTCTCAGCCCCCAGGGGGAGACAAAGGCATCTACAGCAATGAGGAGGAAGAGAAAGGGGCAGCCACCTGCAGTGGACTGGGCTCAGGAGATGACCTCTGTGCAGGATCCTGTAGGACAAGGCGTGGAGGACACTGAGCGCTCCCCTCTCACCTGGCCCTCCCACCCTGCCCCTCACCTACCCTCTCACTTGGCCCTCCCCACCTGCTCCTCACTTGCCCTCTCACCTGGCCCTCCCCACCTGCCCTTCACCTGCCTCCTCATCTGACTCTCCCACCTGCCCTCTCACCTGGCCCTCACCACCTGCCCTTTACCTGCCACCTCATCTGACTCTCCTACCTGCCTCTCATCTGCCCTCTCAGCTGGCCCTCCCTACCTGTCCCGTCTCACCTGGCATTCTCCACCTGTCCCCTCTCACCTGGCACTCCCCACCTGCCCCCTCATCTAACTCTCCCCACCTGTCCTCTCTCACCTAATCCTCTGCACTTGCCCCATCACCTGGCCCTCTCACCTGCCCCCTTACCTGCCCCTTCCCCCCCGCCCCCTCCCCTGCTCCCCATCACCTGCCCCTCACCTGCCCCTCCCCACCTGCTCCTCTTCAACTGCCCTTTACCTGCCCCCTCTCACCTGCCCCTCCTCTGTCCCTCCCCATCTGCCCCCTCTCCCTGGTAGGGCCCCACCCAGATGTGCAGATGTGCACAGCTGCTTGGTAGAGATGCAGCAGCCGAGTGTTTGCCCCATCCGACATCCTGCCAGGTGTGGGCACCTGCGTTTCTCCCCACATTATTCTCCACTTCTCCATGCTGAGGCTGTTGTGCCCTAGAGGCATCCTCTACCACTGTGTGCCAAACCCACGAATGCCTGTGGACAGGTCATGTGGTTTACAGAAATCAGATGGGCAAGCGGGCACTTACAGTAAAGAGAGTTTAAATGTATTTCATAACAACTTGAGGGGGAAGTTAAAGAAGTGCTTCATTAATAAGATTATTACTAACTACATAATGGATTACCACTAGTTTATTATAAAACACACACTTGAGCTTAAACTAAAATTCTCCTTGTGGTTTGTCCAACTAACTGCATCAAAACAAAAACCTGAAGGTACCTATGGAAGGATATTTTCCTGTCTATAGATGATTCTGTTGGACAGAAAGTATTTAAAGAAATGTTACATATATAGTCCTTACCATATAACACATCACAATGTATTTACAACATGATAATAATGAAGCACTCTATGTCACTAAGTCCCAATACCACAGGTGGCAAACCATGACATTTTTTGTGCTAAACCTGGCCCCCTACCTGATTTTTTTAAATAAAGTTTTATTGGTACATATTGGGCACATTCATTTGCATATTGTCTATGGTTGTTTTCCTACGACGACAGTACAGTAGTTGTGACCAAGACTACATGGCCCACAAAACCAAACTATTAACTACTTGGCCCTTCACAGAAAAGGTTAGCTGGATTGTGCTCTGTACCATTTTATAACCACAAAATGGGTCAACATTATGTACACTACACTATATTATGTATAACTTAAAATAGGAAGACCTCTCATATATGACAAATTAAACGCATTGTTTGTGAGATCCAATAATTCACTAAATTGCTGTAAATACTACATGAGGTTGGGAGGTTTGCAATTCAGTCTCTGATCTGCCTGAAGCAAGTCACTTAAAACTTCACAACCTGGCCAGGGGCGGTGGCTTATGACTGTAATCCCACCACTTTGGGAGGCTGAGGTGGGTGGATTGCTTGAGCCCAGGAATTTGAGAGAAGCCTCAGCAAGCAACATGGTAAAACCCCATCTTCACAAAAAATCAGCTGGGTGTTGTGGCACCCCCTATTGCCCCAGCTACCTGGGGAGCTGAGGTGAGATCACCACCTGAGCCCAGGAGGTCGAGGCTGCAGTGAGCTGAGATCACATCACTGCACTCCAGCCTGGGTGACAGAGAGAGACACTGTCTCAAAAAAACAAAACAAATCAGAACAAACACAACAAAACAAAACCTCAGGACCTCACCTACTTTACCTGCAGGCTAGAATCCCACAACGCTCCCACTGATTTCAGCTCCGATGAGTGATACACCCAAGTTCTGTAGGCCACAACCTTGGCAGTGTGCCAGGACCTGTGGACAGGGGGACCCTGTGGGCAGCATTCCTACCGCCGCCAGGAAACGACACCTGCCAGCACACCGTGTTAATGTGCCCGGGAGGGTGGTGACGGGAGATACCAGAGAGTTGGGGGCTCATCTCTGTTTCCCTGTGAGCCCATCTGGCCAAGACAGTCCAAAAGTTCATATTTACCTGCAAAGATTCTGGGAAAAACAAAACTAACTTTTGTACTGGGTCAGCAATAGTCATCTCCTTCCCATCTCTGATTTTTTTCGACACACGGCTTCAACTAACTCATCCAGCCCATACTGTAGGCAGAACTGCTGATGTGAGTATTCCATTAAATATACCTATATGCATTTCAGAGAGGAGTGATTTATGAAGCTAATGCTCAATAACAATTTGGCTATGAAGAATTTCTGGATAAGAACTATCTAATAAAATTAAATGTACTGCAAAAAGAAAGTATGCCAAAAGAACTGTGCGCAACTCTGTTGAAAAATGCCGGGGGATACAAAATACACTTATTATTCAAACCAAATGAGAATATTGGAAAACTCATTTGATAGGAATCTCATTTTTTTAAACTTTGATTTTACATTCAGGGGTACATGTGCATGTTTGTTACACAGGTAAGTTTTGTCATGGGGGTTTGCTGTAGATATTATCTCATCACCCAAGAATTAAGCCCAGTAGCCATTACTTTTCCAGCTCCCCTCCCTACTCCCACCTCCATCTCCCATAGGGCCTAGTGTATGTTGTTCCCCTATGTAAGTCCATGAGTTCTCATCATTTAGCTCCTACTTATAAGGGAGAACATGTGGTATTTTGTTATCTGTTCCTGCATTAATTCGCTAAGGATAGTGGCCTCCAGCTCCATCCATATCCTTGCAAAAGACATGATTTCATTCTTCTTGATGGCTGCATAGTATTTCATAGTGTATATGTACCACATTTTCTTTATGCAATCTACCACTGATATGCATTTAGGTGGATTCCAGGTCTTTGCTACTGTGAACACTGTTGCAGTGAACACACAGGTACATGTATCTGTGCATGTAACAGATGGATTTCTATTCCTTTGGGCATATATCCAGTAATGGGATTACTAGGTCGAATGGTATTTGTCTTTAGGTCTTTGAGAAATCACCACACTGTCTTCCACAATGGCTGAACTACTACCACAACAACAGTGTATAAGTGTTCCTTTCTCTCCACAACCTCACCAGTATTTTGACTTTTAAATAATCACCATTCTGTTACATTTTGACTTTGAAATAATCACCATTCTGACTAGTGTGAGACGGCATCTCATGGTGGTTTTGATTTGCATTTCTCTAATGATCAGAGATGTTGAATTTTTCTTCATACAATTGTTGGATGGATGGATGTCTTCTTTTGAAAAGTATCTGTTCCTGCCCTTTGTCTACTTTTTAATGTTTTTTTTTTCTTTGTAAATTTGTTTAAATTCCTCATAGGTGCCAGATATTAGATCTTTGTTGGATATACAGTTTGCAAAAATTTTCTCCCATTCTGTAGGTTGCCTGTTTGCTCTGATAACAGTTTCTTTTGTTGTGCAGAAGCTCTGTAGTTTAATTAGATCCCATTTGTCAATTTTTGCTTTTGTTGCAATTGCTTTTGGTGTCTTTATCATGAAATCTTTGCCGGTTCCTATGTCTTCCTATTGCCTAGGTTGTCTTCTGGGATTTTTATAGTTTTGGGTTTTACATTTAAGTCTTCAATCCATCTTGAATTAATTTCTACATATGGTAGAAGAAATGGGTCCAGTTTCAATCTGCTGCATAAGCCCAGCCAATTCTCCCAGCACCACTGATTGAACAGGGGATCCTTTCTATAAAACATAAAGTATTTGAATGCTTTTCTCACGTTAAGCAAGATCACATGATACTAGTTGTTTGTACAGCTTCCTGTCAATATGCATATATTCTGTCTTTGAATCACGGGATCCCAGAGATTAAAAAAAATAAGATCCAACTTTATTTATTATCAGAGCTTACCCTACAGTACTCCTTCCAATGGTGCTGAGTGATCACCCTCCATGCTATTTAGAGTATCTCAACCAAGGAGCACACACTGCAAGGCAGGTGGCTCCTCCACCCTGATGTGCCAGAATGAGACTTTGCCTGTGAGACTCTGGATCCCCCATAAAATGAACGTCACGATGGCTAACAGCATGCACAGGATTAAATGAGATAATGCACGTGGAGCTCTCATTATAGATTCTACATCAGAAAACATGGAAAAAATAATCTATACTGAGAAATGATGAGGACCACCCACGTGACACTGAAGCTTGTTCCTGCTGAGGGCACCAGGGGACAGCGCTATGGTTTCAGACTGGAGCTCACCAAGGGAGAGTCCCTGTATGCCTCCGTCACACCTCCAGGCTCCCCAGGCTGTCCTAGGCATCACCTTCTCGCTGATGCCTCACTGAGGTCTCTGCCTTCCCTCCTGGGTCCTGACACGACTGCACTCCCTGTGCAGTGTCCACAGGGCATGTGTCTCATTCCATAACGTGTCCTGGCTCACTCTCTCCCCATTATGGGACTGTATGCTCCTGATACTGTACAGAACATATCTATAGTTTTTTGTTTGTTTGTTTTTAGATTTTTTATATCTAATTCACTCTTTCAAGGTTTACAATTTGGTGGTGTTATATATTCACAAAAGTGCACAAGAATCACTACTATGTAATTTCAAAACATTTGCATCACCTCAAAATAACCCATATCAATCAGCAGTTACTCATTTCTTCCTGCCCCCAGACCCAGGCAATTCAGTTTCAGTCTCTATAGACTTGCCTGTCCTGGACATTTCATATATAGAATCATGCTGTAGGTGGACCTGAGTCTGGCTTCTCTCATTTCACGTAATATTTGTATCTGAGTGTGGCGTGTGCTCCATTGGATGCACAGACTACGTTTTGTTTATCTGTTAGCCAGTGGATGGGCTAATGGGGAGACTTCCTGCCATTTCCATTTTCTAGCTGAGAATCCTGCTGCGGACACTTGTGGGTGAGTTTCCATGTAGACATATGACTTCATTTCTCTGGGATGAATGCTTAGAAATGCACACACTGGTTCATAAGGTAACTCTCTAACTTTTTGTGGAATTGCCAAACTAAACCATGTGGCGGCACCATTTTACATTCTCCTGGGCTGTGTCTGAAGGGCCCAATTCCTGCAGTCCTCACCAGTGTTTGCCGTTGTCCACTTTTCAATTACAGCCATCCTTGTGGGAATGCAATTGTATCCTGCTTTGGTTTTGATTTGAGGTTTTGTAATGACTCATGATGCTGAGCTTCCCTGTACTTAGCGGGACATTTGTAGGCCTTCTTTGGAGAACCATTTTTTCAAGTCTTTTGCCCATTTTTAATTTGAGTGGTCTTTTTCATTGAGTTGTAAGAATCTTTATATGTTCCAGATAAGAGAGTCTTCTCAGATATCCAATTTGCATACATTTTCTACCATACTGTGGGTTGTATTTTTACTTTCTAGATTGTGTCTTTGGAAGCACAAATGTCAATTTTGAAAAGTTTCATTCGTCTGGTTTTATCTTTGTGCTAATGCTTTTGGTGTCACATCTAAGAAACCACTGCCTAACCATTTTGTGGGGGATGAATTAATGCATTAATCAATGGGGAACCCAAACATACCATCTTCCTCCTCCTCTTCATCACCACGACCATTAAGATCATCATCAACAGTTTTTTCTTTTTCCTCTCCCATTCTTTTTCTCCTCATTCTCCTCCTCTTCTTTTCTTTCATTACTGTCATCACCATCATCATCACTGTCAACATCACTGTCACTATCCTCACCACCATCATCCTTATCACCATCATTCTCACCACCATCATCTTCACCACCATCATCCTTATTACCATCATCATCATTCTCATCGTCATCCTCACCATCATCATCTTCACCACCCTCATCCTCACCATCATCATCCTTACCATCACCATCATTCTCACCATCATCCTCACCATCATCATTCTCACCACCATCATCTTCACCGCCATCCTCACCACCATCATCCTTACCATCACCATAACCATCATTCTCACCATCATCATTCTCACCACAATCATCTTCACCACTATCCTCATGACATCATCCTTACCATCACCATCGTTCTCACCATCACCATCATCACCACTGTTATCCTCACCATCATCACCACCATCATCCTCATCATCACCACCACCACCATCAATCATCACCATCACCACTACCATCATTCTCACCATCATCATCCTCACTACCATCATCTTCACTATCACTGCCATCATCCTCACCATCACCATCATCACTATTACTCTACCATCATCATCACCACCATCGTCATCCTCACCATCACCAATACCATCATCCTCATCATCACCACCATCATCACCACCATTATCATCCTCACCACCACCATCATCCTCACCACCACCATCATCCTCACCATCACGATGATCAGCATCCTCACCATCATCCTCACCATCACCATCACCATCATTATCTATTTCTTCTTCTACCTCCTCCTCCTCTCTCTATTCTCCTCCCCTTCCTTCTCATCATACCACACACTGTCATTACTGTTCACCAATGGCTATTCTAGGAACTCGTCACCTCCACTCATCAGTCCCATATGGTCAACAATATCTTCATTTTAGGATGGGATAACTTGTGTTCAGAAAATTTGACTGAATTGCTCAAAGTCATTTTGCTAGTAAAAAGCATGTTTTTCCAATTCTAGAATCAACACCTTTTAACTACTCCTCACATTCCTTTGCAGTTAACATAAGGAAAAATGTGTATATGTATTAAATGAACAACAGCTCTTAAGTAGTTTATTTTAAAAGGGTGAGGAGAGTCCACTGCTTTCACTGGAAAACTGAGAGGTCACTGCATGCATCCATCTTATTTAAGAGCGAGAAAAGAGTGGCTCAACAGAAGCAAGACATGGGCCTCCAAGGTCCCCAGCCATTTCCAGATGCACTGGAGGTGCAGGAGCCACAGGCCAGGCCCCTGTGAATAGTCACTGGGTGACTGAACAAGCTGTGCCTAGCCCAGTAGTCCCCAGCCCAGGGCCTTCCTGTGCTGGGAAAGGCTTCCAGCACAGAGTCACATGCATTTCAGTGGCACACAGGAACACTTTCTCTTAACAGATGTCTGTAAAGATGAGGGAAAGAGCCTGGACTTCTGTCTGCCTGTCCCTGGCAGCCTCTGGATGCACCACGTCTTTCCTCTTCCTCCTCACCACTTTACCTTTGGCTCTTTCCTTCCTTTCTCTCACCACCCTTCTCCCTTCTTCATTTCCACCCTTTCTTCCCAGAACCAAGGTGCTCAGATCTCAGAGTTGCTTGACTGTTTCCATGCTAGCATTGAATTAGCATCTTCAAAATAAATCCGGGTAATAAAAACAATCCCATTCAAAACCATCCATTGAATACATTATTTAATGCTCAGAACAAATCTGCAGAAGGGAGGGACCCAGGGGGTCACCAAGGCAGGGAGGACGAGGGTGCTCTTGGATGCAGCGGCCAAGACTGCAGGTGTGGAGGTCCAGGCTCCAGACTCGAGACAGCTGAGCACGCAGCACCGCTCAGAGTTTCTTTCTGTTGTAATGTTGTCCCTCCTAGGTGCTCGTTACCTTGAGTTTGAAGACAATCCCGGGGCAGGGGAGGGCTGCTGCACTGCCACTTTGTGTGTGCCATTTTGCACAGGTATCTTTTCACCCAGGGTCTGGGGACAGTGCTACAGATGTGAATGCTGGGAGTCACACACAGCCCCTTCCTTTCCAGGAGGACCCAGCAACTTTCCCCATAGAGAAACTGAGTGAGATCTCTGTCCATCTTGGATTATCAGGAATGCCTGGTTTTCTTTTTCTTTTTTTCTCTGGTTTACAGTTCTCTGTTTTTCACTTCAGTATCCTCAATCTTGTAATAAGCAGTGCTGCCTTCTCCGGGACATGCCGTCTCACCACAGCAAGGGTAGAGGGCTTACTTTGTCCTATGAATATGTGTGTGCACTGGTTGTGTATGAATGTGTGTGCACTGGTACTGTATAAATGATGTGTGTGTGCACTGGTTGTGTATGAATGTGTGTGTGCACTGGTTCTGTATAAATGATGTGTGTTGCACTGTTTGTGTACAAATGTGTGTGTGCACTGGTTCTGTGTAAATATGTGTGTGCACTGGTTCTGTACAAACGTGTGTGTGCACTTGTTCTGTATGACTGTGTGTGTGCACTGGTGCTGTATAAATGATGTGTGTGTGCACTTGTTCTGTATGACTGTGTGTGCACTAGTGCTGTATAAATGATGTGTGTGTGCACTGGTTCTGTATAAATGATGTGTGTGTGCACTGGTTGTGTATGAATGTGTGTGTGCACTGGTTCTGTATAAATGATGTGTGTTGCACTGTTTGTGTACAAATGTGTGTGTGCACTGGTTCTGTGTAAATATGTGTGTGCACTGGTTCTGTACAAATGTGTGTGTGCACTTGTTCTGTATGACTGTGTGTGTGCACTGGTTCTGTATAAATGATGTGTGTGTGCACTTCTGTATGACTGTGTGTGTGCACTGGTGCTGTATAAATGATGTGTGTGTGCACTGGTTCTGTATAAATGATGTGTGTGTGCACTGGTTGTGTACAAACGTGTGTGTGCACTGGTTCTGTGTAAATGTGTGTGTGCACTGGTTCTGTATAAATGATGTGTGTGTGCACCGGTTCTGTATAAATGTGTGTGCGTACCAGTTGTGTACAAATGTGTGTGTGCACTGATTCTGTGTAAATGTGTGTGTGCACTGGTTCTGTATAAATGATGTGTGTGTGCACTGGTTCTGTATAAATGATGTGTGTGTGCACCAGTTCTGTATAAATGTGTGTGCGTACCGGTTGTGTACAAATGTGTGTGTGCACAGATTCTGTGTAAATGTGTGTGTGCACTGGTTCTGTGTAAATGTGTGTGTGCACCGGTTCTGTATAAATGATGTGTGTGTGCACCAGTTCTGTATAAATGTGTGTGCGTACCGGTTGTGTACAAATGTGTGTGTGCACAGATTCTGTGTAAATGTGTGTGTGCACTGGTTCTGTGTAAATGTGTGTGTGCACTGGTTCTGTATAAATGATGTGTGTGTGCACCAGTTCTGTATAAATGTGTGTGCGTACCAGTTGTGTACAAATGTGTGTGTGCACCGGTTCTGCATAAATGTGTGTGTGCACTGGTTCTGTTTCAGGCTATCTTTGGGGGCCCAGGATCAAGCTGGAGAAAAAGCACAAAGCTCTGGCTCTAGAGGTGCCAGATGCCTCCTGCATCACTGTGCACAGCCCCAGCTCTGCCACACTTCACTCCCCTTGGTTTCCTTTTAGCTGCTTTTTCTTATTTATCTGAAATTTGTTTTATTGCACACAGTAAATCCATCCTGGCACAAGGAAGGACACAAATAAACATGGCGATGAAACACATAAATCATACTCAGGGGTCCCTGGGCGTCCTGTGTCCTTCAGACAATATGTGTTCTTCCTGGATTGCTCGTGGCTTTCTCCATCCATCAAACTCCTACCCATCCATCACGATCAGTCCAAAACGTCCCTGCTTCCTGAAGCTTCCACCCAGCACCTCCACCCTGCCCTGCCTACGATCGTCCTCCTGCTCTGAGTTCATTCAACAGTTGGCACTTCTCTGTGGGGCATCAGGTCTGATGTTGCACTGTAATTATGACCCATTCCTGCAGAGGAGGCTCCCTGTCCCGTTCGGTTCTCGGTCTCTGGACAGAGCATAACGCCAGCCCACAGCACACACTCGTATGCATTGCTGAGTGTGAACAGCACTGTCTTAGAGTGAAAACGCAAAGCCAAACTTGATTTTCTAACCCCGTGTCCATGATGGCCAGTGGAAGGTTGTATCTCTAGCAGCATCCTCATTCAGGCCACCCTAGAGTCCAGCCTTCCAGCCACGGCTTGTTTGGAGCTCAACACCGTCTGACAGTTTAGGTGTAGACTGAAGGAGAAGCACCACACCACCCCTGCCTTGTCACGCCCAAGAAACCCAGACATTACCTGGGCAGTGACTCACCAACCACATCCTGGATGAGTTCCCTTCTGCAGAAACGTCAGACCATGGTTCCTAGAACTAAGTGTTCCTCCAGGTTTGCCCTTAATTTCCAGACAATCCAGCACCAGCTACAATGTTCTTAGATTCTTACAAGATTTCTATGTTTTCCAGAAGTAATGGAAAGCCCTGTGAGGGCTGGGTCCTGGGTGCTGCCTGATGGGAAATGGTGAACTGGTCCCCCAACAGTGAGGGCCAAGGCAGGAGGAACAGATGAACACTCAGAGGAAAGAGGGGAGAGAGGCAAGACGGGGTGTCCTTGAGGCAATTTCTTGTCTCTACACCACGTCAACATGTGTCATGTGTTTATCATGTTACATTATGGCTTCTGGTTGGTACGAGAAATAACTGCCATGTGGTACCACAGAAGGCACATAACCTGGCTGCTGTGAGGGTCTTTACCCCAGGGCCAGGAATGGTGACTATGGCCTGGCTGCTGTGGGGGTCTTTACCCTGGAGGGCCAGGAATGGTGACTATGGCCTGGCTGCTGTGGGGGTCTTTACCCTGGAGGCCCAGGAATGGTGACTATGGCCTGGCTGCTGTGGGGGTCTTTACCCTGGAGGGCCAGGAATGGTGACTATGGCCTGGCTGCTGTGGGGGTCTTTACCCTGGAGGCCCAGGAATGGTGACTATGGCCTGGCTGCTGTGGGGGTCTTTACTCCAGGGCCACGAATGGTGACTATGGCCTGGCTGCTGTGGGGGTCTTTACCCTGGAGGGCCAGGAATGGTGACTATGGCCTGGCTGCTGTGGGGGTCTTTACCCCAGGGCCAGGAATGGTGACTATGGCCTGACTGCTGTGGGGGTCTCTACCCCGGAGGGCCAGGAATGCTGACAAGGATACCACATGGCTCATTCCACTGGAGTCCACACACGGCCCACGTGGATGCATCTCTGCACTGGGGTTGAAGGCAGGTGGGGAAGGGCCAGCCTCTCACACTCACATCCATGTGACTTCCTGGAAGCTGATTTATGAATTGCACCGGTGGCTTTCACAGAAGATTTAGTGGAACAAAAAGTAGACACGAGAAATCCACAGCATGTTCCCATAGCACGTATTTACAGAAAATTCACGGAATCCTTGGAGTATCCACAGTTTTGATATGGGTGGTTTTGCTGATGTCATTTTGAGTCAGTGACAGGTGGATGAGGGCCGACGTCCTCACCACAGTGTTGGCTCTCAGGGAGCTGCCAGGGCTGTGTGGGGCAGCAGCTGCTGACCACCATGGCTTCTCAGCATGACCAGCTCAGGTGTACTGCTAAAAGCTGTGATTTACATCACAGAAAACATTTCCTTTGCTTTCAACGCAGCCCATCAGAACTTCCAGAACAGCACTGCAGAGCTCTGAGGCTCACTGACATCACTGCGTCTCTGTTTCCAGCCCAGCCACGGGCTGCTGTTTGCGGCTCACAGGGGCACAGGGGTCTCTGGGTGAAGTCTGAACTCCGTGGGCCTTCCTCATGCAAGGAAGCCACTCCCCTGCCCATGGTGCTCTCAGTTGCAGAGCACGTGGCTTTCGCCATGTTGGCTCCTGTGCGGCCACATCTGCACCTTCAGCAGCCCAGGACCAAGCCTTGGAGTGGGAGGCAGGAATACACCTGGGATCCGAGTCTCCATTCCCCCTGCACTGCTAGAGAAATTTGGGTGGAGATGGACCACCACGTGTCTTACCTCCTCTGAAAGAAAGTCCCCCATTAAAATCAGGTATGAGAACAGGTGGGAATCATATGAAACTGAATGTGAGACAAGTCTCACCTGTGCAAGTCTAGGCCTGCCTGGAGAGCCTGCGGTTACATCAGCACAGGTTACTACAGCCCGTGCCTTTCTCACTCCACAGTTGCTGCTTTTTATGAGGACTGGATATGGACTGTGCAAACACTCAGGCAATGGGGCGTCTGCATGAATCAACCCTGCATGAAGGATGTGCACTTTGTGGATACTCAGGCAATGGGGGTGTCTGGATGAATAAACCCCGCATGCAGGACTGATGGGAGGAGAAACGGGGTGTGAATCCCTGTTTGTGGAAGAGCTCACAAAAAAAACGTCGCAGCTTAGACAATCTGACGACGGGATGGGAAAGTGTCAGGAATGACGAGATCACAGTGGGATAAATAAAGACCTGAACTGACATCAGAGAATGACAGCAAAGCCGCTTGAACGTCTGCTTCCTCCTCCCTGGGAAGGGAGATGCCTGCACCCCAGCCCTGCCTGTCCCCATGTCCTGAGAGGGTAACAGCAAAGCCTCTGCTCCTTCTTCCCCCAGGGAAGGGAGATGCCGCACCCCAGCCCTGCCTGTCTCTGTGTCCTGAGAGGGTCACAGCAAAGCCTCTGCTCCCTCTTCCCCCAGGGAAGGGAGATACTGCACCCCAGCCCTGCCCATCCCATGTCCTGAGACTCGAGGTGCCACGCTCTGCACGGCCCACCATGGGCTCTGGTCCTCCTGGCCAGGGTAGCGGCGGGTTTTTCCTCCCTCCATCTCTGAAGTGTGGAGGAAGCAGTCGCAGAAGCTCTGGATGGTCCCTGATCTCTCTCCTTGTGATCACACCTGCATCTGTGGGTCTGTCTGCTTAGGAGAAGCAGCCTCCAGGAGGCATGAAGAGCCTGACCTTCTCCAGACACCGTCTCTTTCACCACTCCAAAGGCGTCACACAGCTGCCTCAGCCCTGGTGCTCCACATCATGGGAGGAAGGTGGCTGGCTGTGAGGGGCCCACATGCCCTCAGAAGGAAGTGGGGGCTGCTGGGGGCTCTCTGAGGAAATATGGGCAAGGTGGTCCCACTCCTAGACTCATCCAGCACTTTCAACACTTGAGTCTGCTGCACCCAGCAGGAAGCCAATGTGTTTTCACACATTCCAGCCATGCTGATTTTATGCTCCGCTACAAATAGTCCAGGATCCTACCAAGCTACCTGCTGCCTGGATGGCTTTGTCTTGCTTGTGGCGTGAGAGGTGAGGCTGAGCTCACCAATGACTGGGAGGTGAATTCCAAGCGCTCCTTGAGGCTGCAGGCCGAGCCTGTGGGGGCCAAAGGCCAGTCACGTGGACTTAGGGCCTGGAGGAGATGACTGTGCTTCTCAAAGCATGTGTGGCAGCCAGGGGCAGAGAAGCCCATGATGCTTGTGTGTGTGCGTCTGTAGGGGTATGTGAACACTGACACACGTGCAGATATGTGCATATAGATGCTCACACACATACACACACATGCATATACTCACACACACATACACCCCCATCACAAACTCACAACACGCATAAATGCAAATACACTCACATTCACACATACACATGTACACCCCACTTCTACACCAGGACACTTTGGCTGGGGCAATGGAGGGCGGCTGTCAGAGAAGGGCTGTGCCAGGCCACGGAGACCCTCACAGAGGCCTGCACCCCACACTTTTCACCAGCAGAAGGAAGAAGGTGCCACCACCTGTTTTCAGTGCTGGCCCATGCTGGGGCTGTTCGGAGGGTTGGTAGAAGGTAGGCATGCCTTCCCTGGTGGCCCCCTAGGGATTATTTGCTGACACGTGATCCCCCACCGCCCCAGCATTGGTATAGCAGGAAGGTCGCAGGCCTGAAAGGAAGGACCCACAGCTGCTCTCCCCCTGCCCCTGCCTGTTCACAGATCTGGGAAAGGTGCACAGATTCACATGTATCTGAGATGTGAGACAAGGCGTGCCCAGGCCACGAGTAAACAAGACACGTTCCTTCTATAAGTGCGTCATCTTTCACGTCTGGGACATTTTTACCACATGCATCACAGACCCAAGATGTTACCCCCAAACTGATACTAACACAAAACAAACATCCAAGAAAAACAGAAGACAGATGATATCATCAAATGCTGAGATGGCTGAACAGGAAAGACCCGAAATGCAAAAAGAGTTTACCAACAGTGTCCAGGTCCCTGCCACCCCCAAATCATCAGAAGAGACTTCCCGGGGCAGGAGGAGTCTGGTGTTTGAACGGCACGCTGTCTGGAAGGAGGGCAGGTTTGTGAAGGGGAGGGAGGGAGACGTTTCAGGCTCGGGGCTGTAGGAAGGGCTTGTGACCTTCCCGCTGGTCCACCCTGGGCTGTGAATGGGTGTGCGAGGAGAGCGTGCAGCCAATCGACCGACCGGTGTAACCTCAGACACGGTGACGTTTTGGACCTCTGAGGGAACTCACGGCCTTACTACGGCACACAGTATGGCTTCGATGCACACATCAGTGCCACATAGCTGGATTTCTCCCTTTCGAAGAAGAACCCACTTTCACCAGTGCACTGTGATGGCCATTTGATTGTTAACACAGACAAACGAAACATTTGTGAGTGTCCAGCATGTGGCTAAGCCAGCCAGGAACAGACCATCTTCCCCGGTGTTGCAGTGTCTTCAGCTCTCGTGAGGCTGAGCTCCCACCCAGAACTCAGTCTCCGGGCGTCAGCACCATGGCCAGCACCTGCTGCCCCCACCTCCTCACTCCCACAGCCACACCTCTTGCAGGGCAATAACAAAGAATGGCAGATGCCTGCATCCCAGCCCTGCCCTTCCTTCTGTCCTGAGAGGACAACAGCAAAACCTCTACAACCTCTGCTTCCTCCTCCCCGGGGAAGGGAGACGCCTGCACCCCAGCCCTACCTGTCCCCATGTCCTGAGACTTGAGGCACCATGCTCTGCCCAAAATGAGGGACCGTGACCCGCCACAACAATGGGACATGGAGCAAAGTCACTTTAATGGACACCCAGTCCATGGGGTCTGCAGCTCACTCAGTCCCAGCCCCAGTCAGACACCCAAGGGAACCAGATGCAGAGAAGAAGCTCTGGTGTTCTGCTACATGGCAGGAAAACTACAGCTCACAGCCATGAGTTGTGCATTTCAGGAGAGCTAGAAGGCAAGGTTCTGAAACATCCTAGGCCTGTTTGGCATGAGACACGTGGTAGAAAATCCAGCCCAAGCTTGACAGGGCTCAGAGTGGTGCTAACTTGGGCTCAGACAGGCGTAGCCCAGGCTAACACACCCCTGGCCCCAGGGCTCTGCTGGTGGCTTCATGCACATTTCATGTTCATTCACCTCGGCTACCCCAGGACCTGGCACAGAACCAGAATGGAGGAGACAGTCAGTAAGTATCCACTGAACTGAATTTCTCTAAACACAATTTACTTCTTCTTTGAACATGCACACACATGCACACAGATGCACGCACACACTTTCTAATGAAACAGGAAGAAAAGATAGAGCTGCAAAATTTTAGAAATCATAAAAACAGTATTTTGGTCTAAAATGACCTTCAAAAATGGATCTGGTTGAACTAATTAATTAATGAAACATTGAAAACGGGTATGGATTCTAAATGAAATGCCATTTAATCTCAATCAGCCAGAAATTTGCAGAATGCAGCACTCACTGGTGTACTTCTGCGATTACTGAGAGTAAACTTCATTCCATGAAACAATTTCAGAAATGAAAGATACTTTTTTCAAGACTGACCAAAAGATGTTGTTTTAATCCATAAAGGTTTCTCCAAATCTCTTGAGAACTCAAGGCTGACCTGGGCCCCGCCTGGCCCATACGTCTGAATCTGTCACCTTCTGATGACTTCGCTTCCCACGCGCTTGTGGTGGTGCAGCCGCGCCATTGTAACGTGGCACACACGTGCCCAGCACGCAGCTCTGCCTCCCGTGCTCTCTAAGGCTGAGCAGCGTCTTCCATGCACAGCCCACCACACAGCCTTCTCAGTATCAGTGCTGCAGAGAATCAGACACTCTGTTCTTTATTTCCTGCAATTTCCTGAAAGCTTCTACCAGTTTCCCAGCAAATGGGCAAATCACTGCAGTGTGCACATAAGCATCTGTGCCACACCTTTCTCAGAAACACAGCTCTACGTAAACACCCAAATACACAAGCGGCACCCCAACATTTCCACTGCCTCCCAATATTAGGAGAAGCTCAGGTCATTCTGTTGTGGTGGTTGTTCTGTCTTTACTAAGAGTTTTTAAGAAGAATGAATAATGATAATCACTAAATTTAAGAATATTAATTGTAAGGCCGGGCACAGTGGCTCAGCCAGTAATCCAAGCACTTTGGGAGGCCGAGGTGGGCGGATTGCCTGAGGTCAGGAATTCAAGACCAGCCTGGCCAACATGGGGAAACCCTGTCTCTACTGAAAAAAAAAAAAATACACAAATTAGCCAGGTTTCGTGGTGCACACCTATAATCCCAGCTACTTGGGAGGCTGAGGCAGGAGAATTGCTGGAACCCAGGAAGCAGAGATTGCAGTGAGCTGAGACTGTGTCACTCTCCTCCAGTCTGGGTGACAGAGTGAGACTCCATCTCAAAAAAATTAACTGTAAAAAGGCCCTTGTGAACGTAAAGGACCTCTTCAAGGAGAACTACAAACCGCTGCTCAATGAAATAAGAGAGGACACAAACAGGTAGAGAAACATTCCATGTTCATAGCTAGGAAGAATCAATATCGTGAAAATGGCCATACTGCCCAAAGTAATTTACAGATTCAACGCTATTCCTATCAAGCTACCAGTGACCTTCTTCACAGAACTGGAAAAAACCACCTTAAACTTCATATGGAACCAAAAGAGAGCCCACATAGCCAAGTCAATTCTAAGCAAAAAGAACAAAGCTGGAGGCATCACACTACCGGACTTCAAACTGTACTACAAAGCTACAGTAATCAAAACAGCATGGTACTGGTACCAAAACAGAGATATAGACCAATGGAA
>PVKV010033086.1:0-19076 GCA_004027835.1 Alouatta palliata
CAAAAAAAAAAAAAAAAAAAAGTGTATTCATAGAGGGTCAGACACAGGGGCTCATGCCTGTAATCCCAAGCACTTTGGGAGGCTGAGGTGGGAGGGTCACTTGAATCCAGGAGTTTGAGATCAGCCTGGGAAACACAGTGAGACTCCATCTCTATTTACTTAAACACACACACACACACAAAAACCCACCATGGAATACTATGCAGTCAGAAAAAAAGGATGAGTTTATGTCTTTGCAGGAACATGGATGAAGCTGAAAACCATCATTCTCAGCAAACTAACACAGAACGAAAAACCAAACACTGCATGTTCTCACTCGTAAGTGGGAGTTGAACAATGAGAACACATGGACACAGGGAGGGAAATATCACACACTGGGGCATGTAGGGGCATGGTGGGCTAGGGGAGGGACAGCATTAGGAGAAATACCTAATGTAGGTGACAGGCTAATGGGTGCAGCAAACCACTATGGCAAGTGTATACCTATGTAACAAACCTGAACATTCTGCACATGTATCCCAGAACTTAAAGTATAATTGAAAACAAACAAACAAACGTGGGCACAGTGGCTCACGCCTGTAATTCCAGCACTGTGGGAGGCTGAGGCAGGTGGGTCATGAGGTCAGGAGTTCTAGACCAGCCTGGCCAACACTGTGAAACCCACCTCTACTAAAAATACAAAAAAAATTAGCCAGGCATGGTGGCGGGTGCCTGTAATCTCAGCTACTTGGGAGGCTGAGGCAGGAGAATTGCTTGAACCAAGGAGTTGGAGGTTGCAGTGAGCGGAGATTGTGCCACTGCACTCCAGCCTGGGTGACAGACTGAGATGCCATCTCAAAAAACAAAACAAAACAAAACAAAATAATTAAAAATTTTTAAACTTTTTTTTTTTTTTTTTTTTTTTTTTTTTTTGGTGACAGAGTCTCGCTCTGTCACCCAGGATGGAGTATGGTGGTGCAGTCTCGGCTTATTGCAACCTCCGTCTCCCGGATTCATGTGATTCTCCTGCCTCAGCCTCCCGAGTAGCTGGGATTACAGGTGCCTGCCACCACACCTGGCTAATTTTTTTGTATTTTTAGTAGAGGCAGGTTTCATTGTATTGGCCAGGCTGGTCTAGAACGCCCGACCTCATGATCCGCCCACCTCGGCCTCCCACAGGGCTGGAATTACAGGCGGGAGCCACTGTGCCCAGCACAGGAAAAAAAAAAAAAAATTCTGTAAGGATATTTTTAGAAAAATTAGAAATGAATTGGCAAGCAAAGGGTACATTTTTTTTTCCTACTTTATACACTTCTCTACTTGTTGTAAGCCTATGTTTCTTAATTTCTTAAAATTAAAAACGAAACAAAACAGAATAAAAAAATCTGCTTTAAAAAAGTGTTGAGGCCGGGCGTGGTGGCTCACGCCTTTAATCCCAGCACTTTGGGAGGCCGAGGCAGGTGGATCACCTGAGGTCGGGAGTTCAAGACTAGCCTGACCAACATGGAGAAAACCCGTCTCTATTTAAAAAATAAAAATAAATAAATATAAATAAATAAATAAGTAAATAATTTAAAAGTGTTGAAATTGGTCTCTGCTGCAGTGCTTGAGGGCTTGGTGTGTTTTTCCGCTTTATAGGGTTGTCAGGAGGCTCCTGCTTAGGCTCTGTGGCTGGCCTTAAATGTTCCCCACCAGGCAGCTTCATGGTTTCCCCCAGGGCTTGGCCTTCTATCTGAACATCCACTGAGCTCCCAGGCTCACACATGAGGCTCCCTGGAGTCCACCGCATTTCTGGAGGTGAAAAGTCCCAGCCTGGAGGACCTCAGAGTTATTGGGGCAGCCCCAGTAAAGAGAGAAAGTCCTGCATTCCAACAAAGCCAGGCTCCCATCTTCTCTTGAGTTTTACCAGCCGAGGGCTTTGAATGAGATGCTGTCCCTTCTAAACCTCCGTTTCCTTATTTTGTACAATGAGAAACATGGCCTCCCAGGGTTCAGTGAGACGAGGTGTGTGAGACACCCGGAGCTGTGGTTATTATCAGGACACAGAGGTATGAACTGGGAACAGTGGAATGTCAGGAATTGAGACAGGCCAGGCGCAGTGGCTCACACCAGTAATCCTAGCACTGTAAGAGGCTGAGGTGGGAGGATCGATTGAGGTCAGGAGTTTGAGACCAGCCTGGGCAACAGAGAGAGACCCCATCTCTACAAAAGGTGAGTGTGGTGCCCTGTACCTGTGATTCCAGGTACTCGGGAGGCTGAGGTGGGAGGATCACTTGAGCCCGGAAGGTCAAGGCTGCTGTGAGCTATAATCATGCCAGTGCACTCTAGCCTGGGCAACACAGCAAGACCTTATCAAAAGAGGAAGGAAGGAAGGGAGGGAGGGAGGGAGGGAGGACTGGAACAGGCAACTGGGAAGATACAGCAGGTTGGTAAGCCTTCTTGGACCATCTTTTTTTTTTTTTTTTTAAAGAGACGGGGTTTCACCATGTTGGCCAAGCTGGTCTTGAACTCCTGGCCTCAAGTGATCCACCCACCTCAGCCTCCCAAAGTGCTGGGATTACAGGCGTGAGCCACCGTGCCCGGCCTGGACCATCTTAAACCATAACTGCAGGCAACAACCAACTTCTCATACCCAAGAATCCGGTCCTGTGTCTCCCTTTGCACAGATGGTTGGGGAACGGTCTCTACTTGGAGGGCTCACTGTGGCAGCCAGCACCTCCCCATGCCGTACACTACACATGCTGGGTACTGGTCAAAACTGAACTGCTGCCTTGACCAAGGATCATTTCTGGAAGGTGTCAATGCTTTCGTCTGTCCTAAGGTTGTTTATAAGAACAATAATGTCTTTTTCTCTGTAAAGTGGGCACCGTCATTTAAAATACTTACTGAGCACCTTCTATATACCAGCCCCTATGCCTGGGATGCAGGGTCACAATCCCTGCATGCAATCAGCATGTTGACAGCATTTTGACCCCTATCTGCAGCCCATGGGCGCAGTATCTTTTCAGGGACACGAGGGAGACCAGCGCTGACAGCCCATCCTGGGTGCCCAGCTTTGCTGCTATTAACTTGACACGTAGCATTTCATGTCAGTCCCATGAGTGACTCCACTTCCTCAGCCCAGCCCCACTGGAGGTCCCTGGCTTGAATCTCAGCTTCACAGCTCTTCCCTGAAGACACTGCTGTCACCTTACTATGTGACCTGAGCAAGTTCCTTCCCCTGGGCCCCAGATGTCTCATCTATACAGTGACCCGGAAGAGGGGAGAGTCTCTAAAGGTCCTCCTGCTCTGGCATCCTGCCTATGGGGCCTCTAAGAGTCAGCACAATGCCTTCTCTGAGTTTACCAGGCACTACTGTCAGTTATGATCTAGAGCAAGTAATGTCACCTATCTGTGCCTCAGCTGCAAAATGAGTGTAATAATTTACTAGAGTCTAGAACAGAACCTGGCCCAAAGTAGGCACTACCTGTGAAGTGCTATCATCATCATCATTGCCACCATTCCCATCACCACCATCACATCATCACCATCACCACCACCATCACCATGGTTACTACCACCATCATCATCATCACCACCACCAGGATCATTAGTACCATCATCACCATCACTACCAACATCACCATTGTTCCCCCATCATCACCATCTCATCACCATCACTACCACCACCATCATTACCATCATCACCACCATCACATCATCACCATCCCCACCACCACCACCACCATTGTTCATCCCATCACTACCATCACCATCTCATCACCATCACCACCATCACCATCACCATCATCGTCATCATCACCACCACCACCATTACCATTGTTCACCCCATCACTACCATCACCATCTCATCACCATCACTACCACCACCATCACCATCACATCAGCATCATCATCACCACCATCACCATTCCCACCACCACCACCATTGTTACTATCACCATCATTACCAACACCACCATCATCATTGTTCACCCCATCACTACCATCACCATCTCATCACCATCACTACCACCACCATCACCATCACATCAGCATCATCACCACCATCACCATTCCCACCACCACCACCATTGTTACTATCACTGTCATTACCAACACCACCATCATCATTGTTCACCCCATCACTACCATCACCATCTCATCACCATCACCATCACCACCATCACCATCATCATCACCACCACCACCATCACCATTGTTCCTCCCATCACTACCATCACCATCTCATCACCATCACTACCACCACCATCACCATCATCATCATCATCACCACCACCAACACCATTGTTCACCCCATCACTATCATCAGCATCACTACCATCACCATCACCATCATCATCACCATCCCATCACCATCACCATCATCTCATCTTTACCATCATTATTACCATCATCATTATCATCATAATCTCATTATTATCACCACTACCACCACTACCATCACATCATCACTATCATCACCATCTCCACCACCATCACCATCACTATCACCATCAAAAGGTGGGTGTAGTGCTCTGTACCTGTGGGCACTACATCACCATCACCACCATCATTATTACTATCATCATTATCATCACAATCTCATCATCATCACCACCACCACCATCACCATCATCATCACCACCACCATCACATTCATCACCACTATTGTCATCATTATCATCACTGCCACCGCCATCTCATCACCATCACTACACTCATCACCCAGACCCATTATATTGTTGGTAATGTGGGTGGTGTTGGGAAAGCTGTGCAGAACAGGACAGCTATGATAGACACCTGGGAACAGACCCTTGCTCAAGCAAGTTTCTACCTCTTCCCCAGGCCTCAGTGTGTTCTTCCTAAGATGAGGAGATCAGGCCTGATGCTTGGGGCAAGGGGTATACCCTGTGGCCAGAGGTTGGACCTTTCTTGGATACAGATAATACCTTCTTGTGCCTCTAGTTTTCCAATCAAATTCTTCAAACTTTGAGTTCTGGGCCAGATTTCATTATTATTACTTTTTTTTTTTTTCTAGGAGGTCATTAGAAATGACCTGCCCTCAGTCAAAGGCAGTCAACTAAATCTAAACAAAAGAAAAATGTTGGAGCAATGCAAGACAGGAAAGAAATCTAGGCCCAGGGATTTTTGGTGGAAATTTCCTATACATGTAACACATCACTGTAGCCACCATTCTCTGACACAGATGGGAGACAGACAGGAGAAGGGAGGAGAAGAGGGGAGGGGAGAGAAGGAAAGGGAGGAAAGCGGAGGAGAAAGCTAGGAAGGAAGAAGGGATGTGAGAGGGGGTTGTAGGAAGAGGCCACCAAGGCAAGACCTCTCTAGAGACAATGCCCCTTGGTCATTTTCGTTTACAGCACTCCCCGTCTTATCCATGGGCATGCGTTCCAAGGCCCCCAATGGATGCCTGAAACCTCAGATCGTACTGAACCTTATGTATACCGTTTTTCCTATACATACCTAGACTAAGTTTAATTTATAAATGAGACACAGTAAGAGATTAACAACAATAATGAATAATAAAATAGAACAATTATAACAGCATATTGGCATCACTATTCTTGCTTTTGGGGGGCATTATTGATTACTTGAACACATTCTTGCTTTTGGGAGGCATTAAAATAAGGATTACTTGAACACATGCACCACACACCACCACAGTTGATATGATAACTGAGGTAGCTACAAACTGACTCTGAGGCTGGCAGCACAAAGGGCATGGACACAGGGATGATTCAAGACAGCTCCCGAGGGACGGAGTGGGACAGCATGGGGTTTCACAATGCTACTCAGCACAGTGCACAACTTAAAACTCATGAATTGTTTGTTGTTATTGTTGTCATTTTCTTGAGACAGGGTCTCACTCTGTCACCCAGGATGGAGGGCAGTGACATGATCTCGGTTCACTGCAACCTCTGCATCCTGAGTTCAAGACATTTTTGTCCCTCAGCCTCCCGAGTAGCTGAGATTACAGGTGTGCACCACCACGTCTGGCTAATTTTTGTATTTTTATTAGAGACAGCGTTTCACCATGTTGGCCAGGCTGGTCTCAAACTCCTGGCCTCAGGTGATCCACCCGCCTTGGCCTCCAAAAGTTCTGGGATTACAGGTGTGAACCACCATGCCTGGCCATGAATTGTTTATTTTTGTAACTTTCCATTTAATATTTCTGGACTGCAGTTGACCACAGATAACTGAAACTTCGGAAAGCAAAACTACAGATAAGGGGAACTACTGTACTGAGAAGTCGAACTCAGTGTGTGACTGGAGGGCAGTCACGCCCACCTGTTTGTTGTCCACCTCTGTGTGTGTGTGTGTGTGTGAGTGTGTATGCCTGAGTGTGTGGATATATCTGAATGTGTCTCTGTGTCTCTGTGGGTCTATGTGTCTGCATGCCTAGACTGTGCCAGGCACATAGTAGACGCTCACTCAGTATTTGGCAATTGAATGAATGTGGGCCAGGCATGGTGGCTCACGTCTGTAATCCCAGCATTTTGGGAGGCTGAGGCAGTGAGTAAGAATAGCTAAGAGGCTACCAAGGGTCCTTAAGGCCCCCACTGAAGTGAAAGGGAAACTGACCTATCGTACAAGCCACAGGCATTTCCTGACTTGGGGCGGAGAAAACAAACCCAGGTCTACTTGCCTCTGTGTACACGCCTGTCCCCAGCCACACACATCCTCACAGCACACATGCACACATATATACATGCGCAGCCACATGCCCAGCCACATGATCATCTATTGCCCTTGCAGACAAGCTCCCAAGTGCACGTAAGCACCCACTTCCTTACACCCAGCTCTGCAGGCTCACACACTGAAACATGCACTCATACTTTAATTGCATACACAACACGCATGCATTCGTCCATGTCCCCCTCCCCCAAGGTACAGTCAAGCTGGAATATTCCAGTGAACATACGGCAATGCACATGAAGCCACATATGCGTATAAATATTCAGAGTCCCTCAAGCACCCCATACACCTGTACAACATGTACACATTCATTCTTTGTTTTTGAGATGGAGTCTCGCTCTATTACCCAGGCTGGAGTGCAGTGGGACAGTCTTGGCTCACTGCAACCTCTGCCTGCCAGGTTCAGTTATTATAACTGAGAAATAACTCAGTTACTTCTGCTTCCTTTGTGGGAACCAGAGAGTGCATGTTTGCAAGAGCTCATATGAAGCTTTTCCACGTGCCTGGATGCTGAGGGTCTGGAGAAAAATACCATGACTCTGGTTCCAAGGAGGGAGCCCCCGTTCTCCCAGGAGACAGGGTTTCACCATATTGGTCACTGGTCTTAAACTCCTAACCTTGTGATCTGCCTGCCTCGGCCTCCCAAAGTGCTGGGATTACAGGCATGAGCCACCGCACAGCCAATATTTGTTTCTGAGGTCGCAGCTGCCCCCTTCCTTAGGGAATGTCCTCAGCTAAATGGAAATGTCAGCTAAATGGAAGTCACAAAGGTCACGTCCCAGCCCCCCCAGTTCCCCCTCCCCCCCGCCAGGGCACTCAGCAACTGATGACTTCCGACTGCTGTGGGCTATAGAAAGTTAACCCCTTTTTATCTCAAAGTGGAACCAACTCTGGGATATGCTCGCACTCTAGAGCTCCTTGTGATGTCAGGTTAAACTAATACCAGCCAAGACCAGACCCTGCCTTAGCTCTGGTTCCAGCCCCAGCCTGCATCCCTCAGGCCCCTTGTCCAGAGAACCTACCCCTAATAAATCTCTTTTACAAGAAGCCCCCTTTCAAGCTTTGCTTCTAGGCAATCTAGCCTAAGACAACAGGAGAGTGCTTTTAGTGGCCTCGTCTTGTTTTATACACACAGCAGCCCTATGAGTTGGAGTATGAGTTAGGTATTATTACCCCATTTTATGAAGAAATGGACATTAGTGGAGGACAAATGAAATCATGGAGAATAATGTGCTTAGAGTGAGTTATGAATCCAACCATCAGGCTGGGCATGGTGGCTCAGGCCTATAATCCCAGCACTTTGGGAGACTGAGGTGGGTGGATCACAAGGTCAGGAGTTTGAGACCATCCTGGCCAACACAGTGAAACTCCTGTATTAAAAATACAAAAATTAGCCAGGTGCAGTGGTGTGCACCTGTAATCCCAGCTACTCAGGAGGCTGAGGCAGGAGAATCGTTTGAACCCGGGAGGTGGAGGTTGCAGTGAGCCGAGATCTTGCCATTGCACTCCAGCCTGGGTGACAGAGCAAGACTCCATCTCAAAAAAAAAAAAAAAAAAAAAGAATCCAACCATCAACTTGAGCCTCTCAGACAGTAGCTAGCTGGCTATTTCTGGAGTTTTCTCCAGCCCTCCAGCTTCCTGGGATCAAAGGGAACCTGAAAAGTCAGCTGGGACACTCGTCTGATGCTTCTCTCTGCTCTGGACAAATGTTCCCTCCAGTTTGTATTTCAATGCTTCTCAGTGAGGGAGGGCTCACTCTCTCCAAAGAAGCAACTTCTTTTTAGACTGTGTGACTACTGGTCTCCTTTCATTAATTTGGCAAATATTCTTTAACCCATTTCCCATTTAGAGAAAAAAAGTACAGCTCACTGCTAGCGCAGTATTCTCGGAGCAAACAGGAAATGCACTTACGGTATGCCAGGCACTGTGCTGAGCTTTGAGGCCAGGCTGGTGGACAAGGCTGGTGGGAGAAAGAACCAACATGACCACAGAAATAAAAATCAACTAGGCGCTGGGTGTGCTGGCTCACGCCTGTAATCCTAGCACTTTGGGAGGCCAAGGTGGGTGAATCACCTGAGGTCAGGAGTTTGAGACCAGCCTGACCAACATGGTGAAACCCCATCTCTACTAAAAATACAAAAATTAGCCGGACGTGGTGGCAGGACCTGTTATCCCAGCTACTCGGGAGGCTGAGGCAGGAGAATTGCTAGAACCAGGGAGGTGGAGGTTGCAGTGAGCTGAGATCGTGCCACTGCACTTCAGCCTGGGGGACAGAGTGAGACTCTGTCTCAAAAAAAAAAAAAAGAAACCCAACCAGGAAGAGTTCCGAGAGTGAGGCTCAGGGTGCTGCAGGGGCTCATGGTTGGGGAGACCTCAACCGGCTTAGCAGGGACAGGGTAGGCCTTCTAGAGGACCTGATGGCTGAGCTGGTATATGAGGGATGAGTAGGGAGTAATGACAAGCTGAGCAAGGGAAGCGTGTGAAGGAAAGAGGGAACAGCATATGCAGAGGCCTGTGGCCGGCAGGGAAAGGCAATGGCAACATGTATGGCACTGGACGGAAATCCATGAGAGGGCTCAGAAGACAGGCAGGAGGGCCAGGTGTGGAGGCTCATGCCTATAATCCCAGCGCTTTGGAAGGACGAGTCAGGTGGATCTCTTGAGGTCAGGAGTTTGAGACCAGCCTGGCCAACATAGTGAAACCCATCTCTACTAAAAATACAAAAATTAGCCAGTTCTGGTGGTGCATGTCTGTAGTCCCAGCTACTCGGGAGGCTGAGGCAGGAGAATTGCTTGAGCACAGGAGGCAGAGTTTGCATTGTGCCAAGATTGCCCCATTGCACTACAGCCTGGGCAACAGAGCAAGACTCCATCTCAAAAAAAAAAAAAAAAAAAAAAGGAAAAAGAAAAAGAAGAAGACCGGCAAGAGGCCAGGGGGTAAGGCAGGACCCAAACTTCGATCACACCAAAAGCGGCTGGGAGCCTGAGAGGTGGGTTCCAGTCAGGGCCCTCTTATTCCAGACTATCAGAGCCTCATCTTCCATCTCTTCTCATGACAAAATGACTCCTCCCCACCCGGCTGTGGCATTCCCTCTCCCACTAGGATTCCCCTGCGTGCCCCAACAGGCCCCTCACATGTTCTCTTTACCATCCTAAGTGACTCAGAACACAGGAATTTGAGATACTCCTAGAAGCGACTGTTTCCACTACAAGCTGCATCAACACCCAGGGTCTCATCAGCAGTCCGAAGGCGACGAGGTGGAACAGAAAGAAAAGTTTCCAAGAGTCAAAAGAACCCACCTGAGAAGCCTGGGGCTCTCCTCCTGGGCACCCTGGTTCCCTCTCCTTTTCTCCTGCTTCAGACCTGGGTTTAAATTCACCCAGTGTAGCCTGCCCCCGGGCCAGCTCCAGGGTTTCTGGTTTCTCTGAGCAGGGGGAAGGGATTGCAGCTGCTGAGGCTTTGGGGGAAGGAGGCCCTTTGGAAGCAAATGGGTCTTGTGGTGGCCTGGCCAGGAAAAACCTCGTATCAGCTCCCGCTGCCCTGCCTTCTCCCCTGTCCCCACTTCCTGCCCAGGGCCCCTGAGCTCCCAGCATGCCTTGCAACTAAACCTGTGGGACAATGAGGTTTTGGCTGATGCCTAAGATGTGATAACTTAGCAGACTGTAAGGTCTGCTTCAAACACTTTATACACACACCACAGAGGCACACACAGAGACAGAGATATTCACACTCAGACCAGGCCACAAGCACACGAGCCACGTGCACACACACACACACACACACACACACACAGATGTTTAGGATTGTAGTTCTCAAATCAGATCTAACCTAACCATCAATATCACCAGAAAAGCCTGCAAAATGCAGATAGTGATTCAGCCTGTGTCCACAACATGGCCCAGGAATCTGTATTGCAACAAGATATGAAAGAATAATGGCTCCCCAAACATCTCCACATCTTAATGCTCAGAACCTGTGAATGTGTTATGTTACATGCCAAAGGGTGATTGAGGTAGTAGATGAAATTAAGGTTGCTAATTAGATGACCTTAAAAAAAAATAGGCCGGCCAGGTGTGGTGGCTCATGCCAGCAATCCCAGCACTTTGGGAGGCTGAGGTGGGAGGATCACAAGGTTAGGAGTTCGAGACCAGCCTGATCAACATGGTGAAATCTTGTCTCTACTAAAAATACAAAAATTAGCTGAGCGTGGTGGCAAGTGCCTGTAATCCCAGCTACTTGGGAGGCTGAGGCAGGAGAATTGCTTGAACCTGGGAGGTGGAGGTTGCAGTGAGCCAAGATTGTGCCACTGCACTCCAGCCTGGGCAACAGAGTGAGACCCTGTCTCAAAAAACAAAAACAAAACAAAATGAAACAAAAACATAGGCCGAGCACGGTGGCTCAGGCCTGTCATCCCAGCTCTTTGGGAGGCTGAGGTGGGTAGATCACTTGAGGTTAAGAGTTTGGGACCAGCCTGGCCAACAAGGTGAAACCCTGTCTCTACTGCACTCCAGCCTGGATGACAGAGCAAGACTCTGACTCAAAAAAATAAAAATAAAAATAAATAAATGAATTATGGGTTATGTGGATATAATGAACTGAAAGTTTGTGTTCCTCTAAAATTCATATGATGAAACTCTAAGCCCTAATGTGATAGTATTAGGTGGTGAGGCCTTTGGAAGGTAGTTAGGTCAGGAGGGTGGAGCTATTGTGAATGGGATTAGTACCCTTATAAAAGGAACCCCAGGGCCAGGCACGTGGCTCACCCCTGTAATCACAGCACTTTGGGAGGCGGCGGGGTGGGGGTGGGGGAATCATTTGAGGCCAGGAGTTCGAGACCACCACGGCCAACATGGTAAAACTCCACCTCTACTGATAATACAAAAATGAGCCAGGCATGTTGGTGGGGGCCTGTAATCCCAGGTACTCAGGAGGCTGAGGCACAAGAATTGCTTGAACTTGGGAGGTGGAGGTTGCAGTGAGCCCAGATCATGCCACTGCACTCCAGCCTAGGCAACAGAGCGAGACTCTATCTCAAAAAGAGAAAAAGGATCCCAGGGTGGTTTGGTGGCTCACACCCGTAATTCTAGCACTTTAGGGAAGCAGAGGCGGGAGGATCGCTTGAGTCCAGGAGTTTGAGACCTGCCTGAGCAACAGAGATCCCATTCTCCATGAAAAGGAAAACAAAACAAAACAAAAAAGATGAAACAAAAGAGAAAAAGAATAATTTTAAAATTAAAAAATAAATGGGCTGGGTGCGGCGGCTCACGCCTGTAATCTCAACACTGTGGGAGGCCGAGGCGGGAGGATCACCTGAAGTCGGGAGTTTGAGACCATCCTGGCCAACATGGTGAAACCCCGTCTCTACTAAAAATACAAAAATTAGCTGGGCATGGCAACAGGCACCTGTAATTCCAGCTACTCAGGAAGCTGAGGCAGGAGAATCGCTTGAACCAGGGAGTCGGAAGTTGCAGTGAGCAAAGTTCACGCCACTGCACTCCAGCCTGGCAACAGAGTGAGATTCCATCTCAAAATAAGTAAGTAAGTAAGTAAGTAAGTAAGTAAATAAATGGGACCCCAAAGAGGCCTCTAACCCTCTTTCCATCATGTGAGGATGCAATGAGAAGACGGAAGTCTGCAACCCAGAAGAGAGACCTGGCCAGCACCCGACAGTGGAGGCACTGTGATCTCAGACCTCCATTTGCAGGAACTGGAGAAATAAATGTCTTTTGTTGATAAGCCACCTGGTCTATGATGCTTTGTTGCTATAGCAGCCCAGATGGATAAGACAATGGGTGAGCTGAAGACAAGAGTCTTTGAAAGTGGAAGACAGAGGCATTAGAAGAGTTAGAGTTGGAGACAGAAGCAATGGTTGGAGAGATGCGATGTCAGGACGCAGCCCTGATTTCTGGCTTTGAAGATAGAAGGAGACCCTCCACCAAGGGATGCAGGGGCCTCCAGAAGCTGGAAGAAACGAGGAAGTAGATTCTTCCCCAGGGCTTCCAGAAGAAAACACAACCCTGCCAACATCTTAATTTTAGCCCAGCAAGACCCGTGCCAGACCTCCTACCTCAAAACTGTAGGATAAGAACACAGGGCACGGTGGCTCACACTTGTAATCCCAGCACTTTTGGAGGCTGAAGCAAGGGGAGCGGGGAGGATCGCTTGAGCCTAGGAGTTTGAGACCAGCCTGGACAACATTGTGAGACCCTCATCTCTATAAAAAATTTAAAAATTAACTGAGTATAGTTGCATGCACCTGTGGTCCCAGCTACCCAGGATGCTGAGGCAGGAGGATCACTTAAGCCCAGGAGGCAGATGTTGCAGTGAGCTGAGATGGTGCCATTGCACTCTGTCCTGGGCGACAGAGCAAGACTCTGTCTCAAAACAAAAATAAAAACAAACAAGAAAGCATGGTAGCTCACGCCTATAATCCCAGCTCTGGCAGGCTGAAGCAGACGGATCATCTGAGGTCAGGAGTTCGAGACCAGCCTGACCAATATGGTGAAACCCCGTCTTAAAAAAAAAAACAAACATACAAGAGAACTGTTAAGACCCAGAAAAATGACATCTTCATGGCAGGATACCAGGCCATGGTACTGCGCTGAATGCACAGGAGGCCTCCCTGGCTTGTCATAAACCACATGATGTGCAGTCCCTTATGACTGGGCAGCTCTGTGACCCAGGCAGCCACTTCCCTTCCTAGGGTGTGGCTTGGATTCCCCCACATGTAAAACAGATTCCTTCCACTTTCAGTCCTCTCCCTTCAGCCACTGAACCCGGGGACAGGCGAGACAGATGGGACTGTCCTGTCAGCTACTCATCCACAAACATCTCTAAGCACTTACCACATGCTGGCCCCCAGCCCGAGTTGTCACACACACATTTTCAATTATTCCTCAAAACACCTTAAAGCAGTTAAATGAAAGAAGCCAGGCCAGGCACGGTGGCTCATGTCTGTAATCCCAGCACTTTGGGAGACTGAGGAGGGTGGATCACCTGAGGTCACGAGTTTGAGACCAGTCTGACCAATATGGTGAAACCCTGTCTCTACTGAAAATACAAGAAATTACCTGGGTGTGGTGGCAGGTGCCTGTACACCCAGCTACTCTGGAGGCTGAGGCAGGATAATTGCTTGAACCTGGGAGGCGGAGGTTGCAGTGAACTGAGATCACGCTGCTGCCCTCCAGCCTGGTGACAGAGCGAGATTCTGTCTTAAAAAAAGTGTAATTTCACTTACATGACATATCTAGAAGAGGCAAATGCAGAGATGGAAAGTAGCAGAGTGGTTGTTGGGGGGTGGGGAAAAGGGAAATGGGAAGTTAAAGTTTGACAGTTACACAGTTTCAGTTTGGGAAGATAGAAATATTCTGGAGATGAACAGAGGCCAGTGGTTTGTAACAACATGCATATACTTAATGCTACTGAAATGTGCACTTCAAAAGTTAAAATAGTATACTATGTTATACATATCTGACCACAATGAAACAATTTCTTTTCCCTGTTTTGAGACAGGGTCTTGCTCTGTCATCCAGGCTGGAGCGCCAGTGGAGTCATCTCAGTTCACTGCAACCTCTGCCTCCCAGGCTCAAGCAATCCTTTTGCCTCAGCCTTCGGAGTAGCTGGGACTACAGACGTGTGCCACCACTACGCCTGGCTAATTTTTCGGAGTTTCTCTCTGTCACCCAGGCTGGAGTGAAGTGGTGTGATCTCCATTCGCTGCAACCTCTGCTTCCCAGGTTTAAGCGATTCACCTGTCTCAGCCTCCTAAGTAGCTGGGATTATAGGTCCCTACCTCCACGTGTCTGGCTAATTTTTGTACTTTTAGTAGAGAGGGTCTTCACCATGTTGGCCAGGCTGGTCTTGAACTCCTGACCTCAGGTAATCTACTGTGTCGGCCTCCCATAGTATTGGGATTACCGGCAAAAGCCACAGCACCCAGGCTTTTTTTTTTTTTTTTTTTCATAGAGACAGGGTTTCACCATGTTGCCTATGCTGGTCTCAAATTCCTGGGCTCAAACCATCCACCCGCCTTGCCTCCCAAGTGCTAGGATTACAGATGTAAGCCACCACATCTGACCCTAAAACAAGTACCCAAAAGCAGAGAGAATTCACCCCATTTTACAGATGAGAAAACTGAGGCCCAAAGAGATTAGCTGACTTGACCAACATCTTGTAGCAGAGAATAATGGAACTGGGATTTGAATCCAGGCTTGACTCTAAATGCAGGGTCCTTTGCTCCCAATATCTTCCTCCATCTTTCCAAAGGTCCTGTCTTTCTGAGCATTCACTCTGGGAAACCCTGAGCTAGGCATTGCGGAGGGGATGGTAGAAAAATTCAGTGAGGGGAGTCTCAGAGGAGCATTTCCGAGGAGATGAGGAGCAGCCTTGGCTTTGAGGTCGTGAGCGGGCCATAGAAGGGAGGGTGGGGCCCGCCATCTCACCGTCTCCCATGACTCAGTTGCTTTTCTGGGTTCCCTTGACAATCTTTGTTTTCCATGACAACATTGGATGCAGCTGGCCCAGGAGACCAATGAACCAGAAGCCCCTTTCCAGGGAGGAGAATGTGTAGAATCCATCTGCTTTCTGTTTGTAGCAATCATCACTAGAGCGCTCTTGGCACTCCTGGCAATCTTGCCACCCAGAGAAAGGGAGCAGGAGGAAGGTCAAATAGCCACCCAGAGCTACACAGCAACTCTGCAGAAGTTTCCAGAATTAGTACCCGCCAGGCTCAGTTCAGCCTGGGCAATCACCCTCCTTCCAGGTGAGTGCCCTAGAGTCAGAGGATGGCACAGAGAGAAGCTTGCAGAGATAGTGTGGATAAACGGGTTCTGCCCCTGCCCCAGAAGAGCCTAGAATACAGAGGGACTGGGGCTAAGGACCACAAGAAGCCGGGCACGGGGGCTCACACCTGTAATCCCAGCACTTTGGGAGGCCAAGGCAGGTGGATCGCAAGGTCAGGAGTTCAAGACCAGCCTGCCTAAGACGGTGAAACCCCGTCTCTACTAAAATTACAAAAAATTAGCCAGGTGTGGTGGCAGGTGCCTGTAATCTCAGCTACTTGAGAGACTGAGGCAGGAGAATTGCTGAACTCAGGTGGCAGAAGTTGCAGTGAGCTGAAATTGTACCACTGCACTCCAGCCTGGGCAACAGAGACTCCAAATCAAAAAAAAAAAAAAGAACCACAAGCAGAGCAGGAAACAGAGGAGCCCAGGAGGGAAGGCCTATGCCTGGGGCCATCAGGGTTGGTGAGGGAAAGGGAAGGGCTGCTGGCTTAGTTATCTATTGCTATGCAACAAATTACCCCAAAACTTCAGGGCTTAAAACAATAGATGTTCATTATTTTATAGTTTCTGGGGGCCAGAAACCCAGGTTCAGCTTAGCAGCATGCATCTGGCCCAGGTCTCTTGGGAGGGTAGGATGGAGGTGTTGGCTAGAGCTACAGCCGCCCCTGGGGATGATCCATTTCCAAGCTCACTCACCCAGCTATTGGTAGGATTCAGTTTCTCTCATGCTTACGGGACCGAGGGGCTTAGTTCCTCACGGGTTGGTGGCCAGAGGCCTTCCTTCCTTACCACATGGGCCTCTCTGTGGAGCAGCTCAGAACATGGCCACTGGCTTCTCTCAGACAAAATAAATGAGAAGGTGAGAGAGATGCAAGGCACAGTCTTTTTAATAAAAATTTTTTATTTTATTCTTGCTCTGTTGCCCAGGCTGGAGTGCAGTGGCATGATCTCGGCTCACTGCAACCTCCACTTCCCGGGTTCAGACAATTCTCCTGCCTCAGCCTCCTGAGTAGCTGGGATTACAGGCACCTGCCATCCTGCCTGGCTAATATTTTTTTTTTTGAGACGGAGTTTCGCTCTTGTTACCCAGGCTGGAGTGCAATGGCGCGATCTCGGCTCACCGCAACCTCCGCCTCCTGGGTTCAAGCAATTCTCCTGCCTCAGCCTCCTGAGTAGCTGGGACTACAGGCGCACGCCACCACGCCCAGCTAATTTTTTTGTATTTTTAGTAGAGACGGGGTTTCACCACGTTGACCAGGATGGTCTCGATCTCTTGACCTCGTGATCCACCCGCCTCGGCCTCCCAAAGTGCTGGGATTACAGGCGTGAGCCACCGCGCCCGGTCTAATCTTTATATTTTTAGTAGAGATGGAGTTTCACCATGTTGGTCAGGCTGGACTTGAACTCCTGACCTCGTGATCCACATGCCTCAGCCTCCCAAAGTGCTGGGATTACAGGTGAGAACCACCACTTGCCGGCAAGCCACAGTCTTTAAAATCTGATCTCACAAGCTAGGCCCATCACTTTTTCCACCTTCTACTCATTATAAGAGAGTCACTAAGTCCAGCTGACACTCGGAGGAGGGGATTACAGGAGGGCATGGATACTAGAGGTGGGGATGGCTGAGGCCATCTTGGAGGCCTCCTACTGTGGCCAGCCTCTAATAGCTGCTCCTCAACTATTCCTTTGGGATGGAGCTGAGTCTGGTGTGGTAAAGAGGAAAGCAGCTTAGCTCACTGGGACCAGCCATCCTGAAGGAGATAGGGAAGATCCAGAGTGAGGAAGAGGTGGCTCCCTGGGGTCTGGTGCATCACTGAATGGCAGCTTCTCCTCTGAGATGCTTCTCTGCTGGTACCCGTCAAGGCCACTGGCATCTGAGGGTCAGGGCCCACTCTTTTTATTTTTTTATTATTTTTTTGAGATGGAGTCTTGCTCTGTCACTCAGCCTAGAGTGCAGTGGTGCAATCTCGGCTTACTTCAACCTCTCCCAAGTTCAAGTGATTCTCCTGCCTTAGCCTCCAGAGTAGCTGGGATTACAGGCACCCACCACTGTGCCCGGCTAATTTTTTTTTTTTTTTTTTTTTTTTTTTGAGACAGAGTCTTGCTCTGTTGCCCAGGCTGGAGTGCAGTGGTGTAATTTTGGCTCACTGCAGCCTCCACCTGCTGGATTCAGGCAATTCTCCTGCCTCAGCCTCACAATAGTTGGGACTACAGGTGTGTGCCACCACGCTTGGCTAATTTTTTGTATTTTCAGTAGAGACAGGGTTTCACCATGTTAGCCAGGATGGTCTCGATTGCCTGACCTTGTGATCCGCCCCTTCCTAGCCTCCCAAAGTGCTGGGATTACAGGCATGAGCCACTGTGCCTGGCTTTTTTTTTTTTTTTTTTTTTTTTAATAGAGATGAAGTGGCTGGGTGTGGTGGCTCATACCTGTAATCCCAGCACTTTGGGAGGCTAAATGGGTGGATTGCTTGAACTCAGGAGTTTGAGAGCAGATTGGGGCAAAACCCCATTTCTACTAAAAATACAAACAATTAGTTGGGTGTGGTGGCGGGTGCCTGTAGTCCTGGCTACTTGGGAGGTTGAGGTGGGAGAATCATCTGAGCCTGGGAGGTTGAGGCTGCAGTGAGCTACCAAGTGAGATCCTGTCCCAGATAAATGAGTAAACAAATAAACAGAGATGAGCTCTTGCTATGTTGCCCAGGCCAGTCTCGAATTCCTGGCCTCAAGAAGTCCTCTCAAAGTGCTAGGATTATAGGCGTGAGTCACCTTCATTGTACAGCTGGGAAAACTGAGGCCCAGAGAGAGGACAAGTGACTCATCCAAGCTTACTCCAGTTGGTGGCAGAGTCAGACAAGACCCCAGAGTTCAGGGCTCTTGACCTGGGTCTGGCTGAGTCTCAGAGCAGCGCGGGCCCTGTTTGCTGTGGGATGTATTTCTGATTCCCTTTCTTTTCTAAAATGGCCATGCCACAGATAAAGCCACCCCTGAACAATACATTACTTGGTTTTTCTTGATTCTGAAGCATTTACACACATGGTATCATGTTGTATGCTTGTCCTTTCCCCTTGGTATTATGTTGCTAAGGTTCATCTGTGGGGCCGTTTCTGGTTTCGGTTCCTTCATTTTCACCACTGTATAGCTGCGGCCTGTGTGAAAAGGAACTGGGTGCATAAATTGTGAAATTGTGATACATACTTTGTCGGCTTTTTTTTTTCTTAGTATGTAAATCTCTCTTTGGAAGGGCTTTGAGCCTGTTCCTCCTTTTTTGTTTGGTGTTAAACTTGTGTTGGTACCTAGAATAACTTTATTCTTTGTTATTATTATTTATTTTGAGATGGAGTTTAGCTCTTGTTGCCCAGGCTGGAGCGCAATGGCACCATCTTGGCTCACCCCAACCTCTGCCTCCTGGGTTCAAGCAATTCTCCTGCTTCAGCCTCCCAAGTAGCTGGGATTACAGGCATGCACCACCATGCCTGGCTAATTTTTATATTTTTAGTAGAGATGGCATTTCTCTGTGTTGGTCAGGCTGGTCTCAAACTCCCAACCTCAGGTCATCTGCCCACCTCAGCCTCCCAAAGTGCTGGGATTACAGGCGTGAGCCACCACACCCGGCCA
>PVKV010033087.1:0-19071 GCA_004027835.1 Alouatta palliata
AAATGGGGACCCTCCATAGGCCTTCCTTGATGCTGTAGAGCTCTCAAAACACACACGGTTTCTGAAAGCGTGGCTCACGTCTGCTCATTCTGGTGCACATACACTGAGGACATCTTGCCCTCCTCCATCATTTTCTGTAGAGCAGGGTCAAGAGGAGGAACCAGCTTCATAACAGACACAAGACTCACAGCCAAAACAGCTGTCATCAGACAGCAGTTCCACAAGAAAAGAATACTTTTTCTGCAGAAAACTCCTTGTTTCCAAAGGCAGGGAAAATCATCAGAGCCCAGTTCACCCGCAGAGCACAGGCCAATGTCTGCCCAGGATTTGTGACTGAGCTTTTCTACTCCCTCAGGACTGACTTTCCCTCCAACTGGATAACTGGGCTCCTGACACAGCATGGTCTGTCTGTCCTGCTCTGGCCATGTGTGGTGGGGCCAGACGGTGGTATTTTCCTGGGTTCCTGGCCTTCCCCTTCTTGACATCCATCAGGAGTGAACACACTGGACCCCATACTTGTGGGGGGATTCCCTTGTAGACCCAGTGAGACATGTATAGACAAAAGAATGCTTTCATGGGACAGGCCTCAGGGTCACAGTAACAGGGATCAGAGACTAAGCATTCTTGAAGCCTCCAGCCTTTGGCTCCATGGTTCCTCAGGAGAGGTTGAGTCTACCTAGGAGTGGACCTTCCTTCCAATGAATGAATAAAGAGTGGACAAGTGCTAAAAAAACTAACAAGCAGGATTGAGAGACAAGATGGCCGAATAGGAACAGCTCTGGAGTGCAGTTCCCTGTGAGAACAACGCAGAGGGTGAGTGATCACTGCATTTCCAAATGAGTTTTTACTGCCCACGGACCAGGAGATTCCTGGGCTGAAAAGTGCCACGAGTTTCCAGCACAGCTGTTTCAGCCGGCACTGCAGGTCTCTGCAAAAAATCTCACACAAACCTGGTTAACTGTTTCAACTGGCACCTGGAATGCCTGGGACACAGAGCCACCCATTCAACTGAAAAAAAGGGGGCCGAAACAGGGAGCCAGGTGACCTGGTTCAGAGGGTCACACCCACACAAAGACCCGCAATCTGAAACTCTGGATTGAGAGTTTCTCAGCAAGTGCAGCTGGACCTGGGATGGTCCAGTTCTGTGCAGGGAAGGGTGTCCAAAATTACCGAGGCAGTATGCCGTTACCAAGGCAGTCCACCATTACTGAGGCAGTCCACCATTACCGAGGCAGTCTGCCATTTCAGAGGCAATCCGCCATTAGTGAGGCAGACCATCATTACCAAGGCCGTTGTAACTATACCTCTATAAACAAAACCGCAAGGAAGTTCACACAGCAGCTGGCCAGAGCCCACGGCAGCTCAGCAACACCTCTCCTGGCAGACTGTGACTAGCCAACCTCCTAGCAGGGCAGGGCATCTCTGAAAAAAGGCTGCAGCACGTCAGGAACTTATAAACAAACCCCCACCTTCCCAAGACAGAGCACCTGGAAAAAAAGGTGGTTATGAGTTCCTCTGCAGCAGACTTAAACTTACCTGCCCAGCAGCTCTGAACAAACAGTGGAGCTCACAGCTCAGCACTTTAGCTCCTATACGGGACAGATTGTCTCCTCAAGCAGCTTCCCCACCCCCATATATTCAAAGAGACATCTCATAAAGGAGGGCTCAGGCTGACTTCTGGTGGGTATCCTTCTGGGATGAAGATAACAGAAGAAGAAACAGGCAGAAACCCTTACTGTTCTGCAGCCACCATAGGTGACCCCCAAGCAAGCAGGGTCTGGAGTGGACCTCCAGCAATCCTACAGCAGAGGGGCCTGACTATTAGAAGGAAAACTGAAAAACAGAAAGAACTTCATCATCAACAAAAAGGAGGTCCACTCAGAGAACCCATGCAAAAGTCACCAACTACAAAGACCACAGGTAGATAAATCCACAAAGATGGGAAGAAACCAGCTCAAAATGGATGAAAACATCCAAAACCAGAACGCCTCTCCTCCTGCAAGGGATCACAACTCCTCACCAGCAAGTGAACAAAGCTGAATGGAGAATGAGTCTGATGAATTGACAGAAACAGGCTTCAGAAGGTGGGTAATAACAAACTTCTCTGAGCTAAAAGAACATGTTCTCACCGAATGCAAAGAAACTAAAAACCGTGAAAAAAAGTGTGGTGAAATGCTGATGAGAATAAACAGCTTAGAGAAGTATATGAATGACTTAATGGAGCTGAAAAACACAACAAGAGAACTTCACGAAGCATACACAAGTTTCATTAGTCAAATCGACCAAGCAGAAGAAAGGATATCAAAATTGAAGATCAACTCAATGAAATAAAACCAGAAGGCAAGATAAGAGAAAAAAGAGTGAAAAGAAATGAACAAAGCATTGAAGAAATATGGGCATATGTGAAAAGACCTAATCTACCTTTGATAGGTGTACCTGAATATGACAGAGAGAACGAATCCAAGCTGGAAAACGCTCTTCAGGATATTATCCAGGAGAACTTCCCCAACCTAGCAAGGCAGGCCAATATTCAAGTCCAGGAAATAAAGAGAACACCACAAAGATGTTCCTCAAGAAGAGTGACCCCAAGGCACATAATCGTCAGATTCACCAGGGTTGAAATGAAGGAAAAAATGCTGAAGGCAGTCAGAGAGAAAGATCAGGTTACTCACAAAGTGGAACCCATCAGATACAGTGGATCTCTCTGCAGAAACCCTACAAGCCAGAAGAGAGTGGGGGCCAATACTGGACATCCTTAAAGAAAAGAAATTTCAACCTAGAATGTCATATGCAGCCAAACTAAGCTTCATAAGTGAAGGAGAAATAAAATCCTTTATGAACAAGAAAATGCGGAGAGATTTCGTTGCCACCAGACCTGCCTTACAAGAGCTCCTGAAAGAAGCACTAAACATAGAAAGGAACAACCAGTACCAGCCACTCCAAAAATGTACCAAATGGTAAAGAGCATCGACACAATGAAGAAACTGCATCAACTAATGGGCAAAACAACCAGCTAGCATCAAAATGGCAGGATCAAATTCACACATAACAATATTAACCTTAAATGTAAATGGGCTATATGACCCAAACAAAAGACACAGACTGGCAAATTGGATAAAAACTCAAAACCCATCAGTGTGCTGTATCAAGGAAAACCATCTGACATGCAAGGACCACACATAGGCTCAAAATAAAGGGAGGGAGGAAGATTTACTAAGTAAATGGAGAGAAAAAAAAACAAAAGCAGGAGTTGCAATACTAGTCTCTGATAAAACAGACTTTAAACCAACAAAGATCAAAAGAGACAAAGAAGGGCATTGCATAACGGAAAAAGATCTATGCAACAAGAAGAGCTAAGGATCCTAAATATATACACGCCCAATACAGGAGCACCCAGATACATAAAACAAGTTCTTAATGACCTACAAAGAGACTTAGACTCCCACACAACAATTGTGGGAGACTTTAACACTCCACTGACAATATTAGAGAGATCAACGAGACAGAAAATTAACAAGCATATCCAGGACTTGAACTCAGATCTGGACCAAGTGGACCTAATAGACATCTACAGAACTCTCCACCCCAAATCCACAGAATATACATTCTTCTCAGCACCACATCACACCTACTCTAAAACTGACCATATAACTGGAAGTAAATCACTCCTCAGCAAATGCAAAAGAACGGAAATCATAACAAGCAGTCTCTCAGACCACAGTGCAATCAAATTAAAACTCAGGATTAATAAACTAACTCAGAACCACACAACTTCATGGAAACTGAACAACTGGCTCTTGAATGTTGACTGGATAAAGAGTGAAATGAAGGCAGAAATCAAGATGTTCGTCGAAACCAACGAAAATGAAGACACAATGGACCAGAATCTCTGGTACACATTAAAAGCAGTATCTAGAGGGAAATTTGTAGCAATAAATGCCCACATGAGAAGCAAGAAAAGATCTAAAATCGACACCCTATTGTCAAAATTGAAAGAGCTAGAGGAGCAAGATCACAAAAACTCAAAAGCTAGCAGAAGACAAGAAATAACTAAGATCAGAGCAGAACTGAAGGAGATAGAGACACAGAAAGCTCTTCAAAAAATCAATAAATCCAGGAGCTGGTTTTTTGAAAAGATCAACAAAAGAGACAGACCACTAGCCACATTAATGAAAAGGAAAAGAGAGAAGAATGAAATAGATGCAATAAAATATGATAAAGGGGATATCACCACCAATTCCACAGAAATACAAACTACCATCAGAGATTACTACAAACAACTCTAGGCACATAAAATAGTAAGCCTGGAAGAAATGGATAAATTCCTGGACACTTGCACACTCCCCAGCCTAAACCAGGAAGAAGTTGAAACCCTGAATAGACCAATAACAAGGGCTGAAACTGAGGCAGCAATTAATACCCTACCAACCAAAAAAAGTGCAGGTCCAGATGGGTTCACAGCTGAATTCTACCAGACATACAAAGAGGAGCTAGTACCACTCCTTCTGTAACTATTCCAAACAATCCAAAAAGAGGGAATCCTTCCCAAATCATTTTATGAGACCAACATCATCCTGATATCAAAACTCAGCAGAGACTCAACAAAAAAAGAAAACTTCAGGCCCATATCCATGACGAACATAGATGCAAAAATCTTTAAGAAAATACTGGCAAACCGATTGCAACAGCACATCGAAAAGCTTATCCATCACAATCAACTAGGTTTCATCCCGGGGTTACAGGGCTGGTTCAGCATATGCAAGTCTGTAAACTTAATCCACCACATAAACAGAACCAAAGACAAAAACTGCATGATTATCTCAATAGATGCAGAAAAGGCCTTCGACAAAATTCAACAGCGCTTTATGCTAAAAACTCTCAATAAACTAGGTATTGACAGAACGTATCTCAAAATAATAAAAGCTATTACAACAAACCTACAGCCAATATCATACTGAATGGGCAAAAACTGGAAGCATTCCCTTTGAAATCTGGCACTAGACGAGGATGCCCTCTCTCACCACTCCTATTCAATATAGTATTGGAAGATCTAGCCAGAGCAATCAGGCAAGAAAAAGAAATAAAGGGTATTCAATAAGGAAAGGAGGAAGTCAAATTGTCTCTATTTGCAGACGACACGATTGTATTTTTAGAAGACCCCATCTTCTCAGCCCAAAATCTCCTTAAACTGATCAGCAACTTCAGCAAAATCTCAGTATACAAAATCAATGTGCAGAAATCACAAGCATCGCTACACACCAAAAATAGACTAACAGAGAGCCAAACCAAGAGCAAACTCCCATTCATAATTGCTACAAAGAGAATAAAATACCTGGGAACACAACTAACAAAGGATATAAAGACCTCTTCAAGGAGAACTACAAGCCACTGCTCAAGGAAATAAGAGAGGACACAAACAAATGGAAAAACATTCCATGTTCATGGTTAGGAAGAATCTATATTGTCAAAATGGCTATACTGCCCAAAGTAATTTATAGATTCAATGCTGTGCCGATCAAGCTACCTATGACCCTCTTCACAGAACTGGAAAAACCACCTTAAACTTCATATGGAACCAAAAGAGAGCCTGCATAGCCAAGACATTTTTAAGCAAAAAGAACAAAGCTGGAGGCATCACGCTACCTGACCTCAAACTATACTACAAGGATATAGTAATCAAAACAACATGGTACTAGTACCAAAACAGAGATATAAACCAATGGAACAGAACAGAGGCCTCGGAGGCAATGCCGCACATCTACGACTATCTGATCTTTGACAAACCTGACAAAAACAAGCAATGGGAAAAGGATTCCCTGTTTAATAAATTGTGTTGTGAAAACTGGCTACCCATGTGTAGAAAGCAGAAACTGGACCTCTTCCTGACACCTTACACTAAAATTAACTCCAGATGGATTAAAGACTTAAACATAAGACCTAACACCATAAAAACCCTAGATGAAAACCTAGGCAAAACCATTCTGGACATAGGCATAGGGAAGGACTTCATGACTAAAACACCAAAAGCATTGGCAACAAAAGCCAAAATAGACAAATGGGATGCAGTTAAACTCCAGAGCTTCTGTACGGCAAGAGAAACAATCACTAGAGTGAACTGGCAACCAACAGAATGGGAAAAAATTTTTGGAATCTACCCATCTGACAAAGGGCTAATATCCGGAATCTACGAAGAACTAAAACAGTTTTACAAAACAAACAAAGAAACACATTCAAAAGTGAGCAAAGGACATGAACAGACACTTTTCAAAAGAAGACATATATGAGGTCAACAAACATGAAAATATGCTCATCACCACTGGCCATTAGAACAATGCAAATCAAAACCACATTGAGATAAAATCTCACGCTAGTTAGAATGGTGATAATTAAAATATCTGCAGACAACAGATGCTGGAGAGGATGTGCAGAAACAGGAACACCTTTACACTGTTGGTGGGAGTGTAAATTAGTTCAACCATTGTGGAAGACAGTGTGGCGATTCCTCTAGGACCTAGAAATAGAAATTCCATTTGACCCAGCAATCCCATTACTAGGTATATATCCAAAGGAATATGAATCATTGCATTATAAAGACACATGCACACATATGCTCATTGAGGCACTGTTTACAATAGCAAAGACCTGGAACCTACCCAAATGCTCACCGATGATAGACTGGACAAGGAAAATGTGGCACATATACACCATGGAATACTATGCAGCCACAAAGAATGATGAGTTCGTTTCCTTTGTAGGGACATGGATGAATCTGGAGACCATCATTCTCAGAAAACTGACACAAGAACAGAAAATCAAACACTGCATGTTCTTACTCATAGGTGTGTGTTGAACAATGAGATCACATAAACACAGGGAGGGGAGCATCACACACTGGGGGCTGTTGTGGGGGAATTGGGGAGGGACAGCGGGGGGTAGGGAGGTTGGGGAGTGATATCATAGGGAGAAATGCCAGATGTAGATGATGGGGGGATGTAGGTAGGAAACCACATTTCCATGTATGTACCTATGCAACAATCCTGCATGATCTGCACATGTACCTCAGAATCCAAAGTACGATAAGATATGTATATAAAAAAGGAACAGTAATTCATCCCCAACAGGTAAGAAGCTCTTCTTTACATAAATATGCTTCCAAATAAAGATGAAATTATAATTTCAAAAATTAAAAAGAAAACAAAAGAATGTAAGTGTACATTTTGAAATAATGAAGAGAGTATAATTGGATTGTTTGAAACTCAATGGATAAATGCTTGACAGGAGGAACACCCCAATCTCTATAATGCCCTCATTTCAACTTGCAAGCAGTGTCAAAACGTCTCAAGTATCCCACAAATACGCAGACCTACTAAATACACACAAAAATTGTAGTGAATTAAATGTTAAAAGAAACACAAATAAATGACATACATAGCCATATATCAATTAAAGGAATTGTATTCCCTAAAAGCAACAAAGAAATAAAACAAAGATGTTTCAGAATTAAACCTCATGTTCCTGGTGACTTCACTCCATAATTCTGCTAAATGTTTCTGGAAGAAATAACCCCCATTCTCCACAAACTCTTCAAGATATTTGAGGAGAGGCCTCACTTTCCAAAGCAAATAACATGACAGACCAATGTAACTCATGAACATAGACACAAACGCTGTAAAAAACAATAGACCAGAGTTTAAAACTAGCAATATAAATGGAATTTATCTCATGTCATGAATGGACATATGAGTTTAGCAAAGTAAAATGGTACATGGTGAATATTAAAAGTCAATGCTATTTTTGTATAGCAGTGACAGTTGAAAATTGAAAATCATTATCACTTAATATAGCAGCAAAAACCCCCATGAAATATTCAGTGGTAAAATTTAACAAAATATATGCAAGACCTGTGCTCAGAAGCCTAAACTTCATTTCAGAAAGATAGGAAACCATGTTAAAATAAATGGAGAGACATACCACGTTAATGGATTGCAAGACTCAAGATTGTCAACATGTTAGTTTCTCCCAAATAATCTATACATTTAATGTAAACCAATCAAAATTCCTGAAGCTTCTTGTTTCTATATAATGACAATCTGACTTCAAAATTTATATGGGAAAGCAAAGAGACGAGAATAGCCTAATGATTTTATAAAGGACAAAGAATATTAGAGGACTCACAAGATATCAAGATGTATTTGACAACTATGCTAATCAGGACACTGTCATATTGGCATAAGAAAAGGCATTAGCGTTTCAAGCTAGACCTGTATATTCAAATTAAATGGATTTTTCCATAAAGTTCCAAGAAAATTTTCTTAGTCCAATACAGCTTTGCTCCCATCCACCTCCTTTGTGCTGTTATTGGCAAATATATTACATTTCTTTGATATAGTCCCAACAATAAAATTGTATACATATTGAACTGCTTTTTAAAATTAGTTAAGAGAAGAAAAGAAATATGCATGTCATCTTTACTAATGTTTTTGTGTGTATATTACTGTCTAGAGTTACTTGTTTCAGCCTCAATATCTTTTTTTTTTTTTTTTGAGACAGAGTTTCGCTGTTGTAAGACAGGAACAAAAGCAGTGACTCCCAATGATGACACGGAAAGGAACAAATGAACCAGAAATGAGAAAATGAGAAATAAATTTTATTCAATAAAAGCTACAAATATATATATATATATATCTCCTAATGCAACAAAAGCTATAAATATATTTTTTCTTCCAAAAAAAAGATATCATTATTCTAATTAATTTGTTTTTCATCTTATATTCCCATATTTGCATTTAAGGTTGTAGGTTTTCATTCTTAAGTTAGTGTTTACATATTCACTCAATTTGAAATATTAGGAAGTTTTTACTATGACTTTTTAATATAATAATTTATTAAAAGTTTTGTTTTAAAAATTAAAAAAAAAGTTCCAAGAAAATTTAGTAGAGAAGAAAAAAGTTCCAAGAAAATTTAGTAGAGAAGGATATATGTTATTCCAGGAATGGTGCTGCAATGGTCGGACATTGACATGCAAACAAATGAACCTCAACCTTCGACCCACACCACACACGAAAGTTAACTCAAAATGCATCACAGAACTCAACGTAAAAGCTAATGTTACAACACTTGTAGAAGAAAAAGTAAGGGAATCCGCAGAATCATGTCAGATAAGGATAGACAGGATACAAGAAGCACAAACTATGAAATGGAACATGCATAAATTTTTAAAATTCTATATACTACAAACCTGTCCCTTCCATACCTTCACAAAGGAGAAAGAAGCTGTGTAGCTGGCAAAGGAGACTACTCCCCTGCTCTAGCAGTGCTCAGTTAAGTTTCTGTAAAAGTTAGAACCCAGAATCTTTAAAAAGTGCAGATTCCAGGAATCACACCCAGTGAATCTCATTTAGTGTGGCCACAGTGGTGTCCTAGGATCTGGGAATTTACTGCCCAGCTCAGGGAACTTTCAGAAACCTTACTAAATCCCAGAGGTAGCAAGACTGTCTGCAGTGTACCCACTCTTCCCAGGACAGACATGAAGTTGAGAAGAGTGACCTGAGAGCACACAAGAACACAAGACTGATGAACATAGTGTGAAAGTCACCATAAGGGTAAGCCAGTGCATCTTATGAGAAGACCTCACAACTCTTACCGGCCTTTCTCCCCAAAGGCCTCAGTTTATCTCAAATCCCTGCTTCTCATGAGTAGTGAATAGAGTTGTGTCAGGAAATGACCTTTTAGATCCCAAAAAGGCACGGGCTCCTCTCAGGGGCCATTGAATACATAGGATGGGACATGAGGCAACCTATTGTCCCCCCTCCCACCAGCCTTGGTTTCCTTCTTGCAACATCATGTGCTTCCACACGAGCCTAGAGCAATGACATGACTTAGGGCCAGTGTCTTCCATTTATACCAGACCGGCCCCTCACCTGAGGAGTGGGTCTCCCGTCTCCTCCTTTCAGCTGTCCTTCTCCTGATCTCACCTGCCATCCCACAGCAGACAGCTGTCCTTGGTAGCCTGGTGACCTAGCCTGGCCCCTTCCTCCTGTGTCCCAGCCTGGAGATGGCTGTCCTTGCTGAGGGGAAGGACACCAGTCCCAGGATCTTAGAGCCATGAGTACCACTGAACCATCCTGAGCATCAGTGTCCTATGGCAGTGGTTGACCTTTTACATGAAACTTCACCCGTCGCAGCTGGCCCTGAAACACTTTCTTTTCTTTTTCTCTTATTTGAGACAGGCTGTCTCTGTGTTGCTCAGCCTGTAGCGCAGTGGAGAAATCCTGGCTCACTGCAGCCTTGACCACCCAGACTCAAGCAATCCTTCCATCTCACTTCACAAGTAGCTGGAACTACATGCACGCTCCACCATACCTGGGTATATCCTTTATACATTTTCTGTAAAGACTAGGTCTCCCTATGTTGCCCAGGATGGTCTTGAACTCTGGGGCTGAAGCAATCCTCATGCCTTGATGGCCCAACATGCTGAGATTTGACGTCTGAGCCACCACACCTGGCCATAAACCATTTTGCTTTCCTTTTTTTTTTTTTTTAATTATACCTTAAGTTCTGGGACACATGTGCAGAACAAACTGATTTGTTACATAGGTATACACGTACCATGCTGGTTTGCTGCATCCATCAACTCGTCATCTACTTCAGGTATTTCTCCTAATGCCATCCCTCCCCTAGCCACCACCCTCTGACAGGTCCTAGTGTGTGATGTTCCCCACCTTATGTCCACGTGTTCTCAATGTTCAACTGTCACTTATGAATGAGAAAATACAGTGTTTGATACTCTGTTCCTGTGTTAGTTTGCTGAGAATGATGGTCTCCAGCTTCAACCATGTCCTTGCAAAGCACATGAGCTCATCCATTTTTGTGGCTGGATAGTATTCCATGGTGTATACGTGCCATGTTTTCTTTATCCACTCTATCGTTGATGAGGAACTGGACTGGTTCCAAGTCTTCGCTATTGTGAACAGTGCCGCAATAAACTTACGTGTGCATGTGTCTTTGTAGTAGACACACTGGATCAGGCACCTGCAGGGCCAAACGGAGTTTTCCTGCAGTCCCCACACCCAAATTCCAGTGTGTCTGTAGTAGAAAGAAAGGGACCCGAGGCCTTTTTTTTTTTTTGGTCTTTTGCACAACCATTCTCAGGCATCCAGAAACACTGGGAACAGGGAATCCCACGTCACCCTTAGTGGAAGGTGTGTCTCAGAAATACATTTTGTGACAGAAATTCAGAATTTTATGTCCATATTTAAACATGCTTTTTTCTCAGGGTGTTTTTCTGTTGCCCAGGGTGGAGAGCAGTGGCATGACCATGCCACACTGCAGCATTCATCTCCTGGGCTAAAGCAGTCTTCCTCACACTGCAGCCTCCAGAGTAGCTGGGAGTGCAGGTGGCCACCACCATGCCCACCTAATGCACTTAATTTTTTTTTTTTTTTTTTTTTTTGGTGAGGGGTGTCACTGTGTTGCTCAGGCTGCTTTCAAACACACAGCCTCAAGTCATCCTCCCATCTCCTCCAATTTTTATACATGCCTTTTATACATGTTGTACACTCAATTCACAATTGTTTGCTTTCTTAAGGTTTTGTTATTGCACATTTCAACCTCTCGACTGGTAACTGATTTCCCTGACAACCTGTAAGACGATCTTGGCTCAGCAGTCAGTGCGATTTCAGCGTTCGCTCACAGCAGCTTGGAAAGCTGCATGGGAAGTATTTCTTGAAGAAAAGTGGAGAGTTTCTAGGAACAGTTTTGAAAAACAGAGACAACCCATGTCATCCCTCGCCTTTCCTCATGCACCAGGTTTTCTGTTTTCTCCAATTGTTAGAAGAGCAGCATGGGCATTCTGTGATGAAAAATTTTGATCTGTTAAATCGTCCAGTTTCTTCCTCCAGACCTTTTGGTTTTGTTTTGTTTTGTTTTTTGTTTTGTTTTGTTTTGTTTTGTTTTGTTTTGTTTTGTTTTGTTTTGTTTTTGAGACAGTCTTGCTTTGCCGCCAGGCTGGAGTGCAGTGGTGTGACCTCAGCTCAGTGCAACCTCCGCCACCCGGGTTCCAGTGATTCTCCTGCAACAGCCTCCTGAGTAGCTGGGACTACATGCATGTGCTACCACGCCCAGCTAATTTTTGCAATTTTTAGTAGACACGGGGTTTCACCATGTTGGCCAGGATGGTCTCAATCCCTTGACCTCGTGATCCGCCCACCTCAGCCTCCCCAAGTACTGGGATTACAAGTGATGCCCACTGCGCATGGCCCAGACCTGTTTTTTTTCTGGAAGGGTTGTAAGCAGAAGGGACCAAACATGTTCAGAAAAGCATATTATAATATAAATTTAGTGAAAATTTCATCATATTTAAAAAACGGTAACAACAAAACCCTGAATTTGCAAAAATTGTAAAAATCGGTTTGTAGGACTGCCATCTCTTTTGTTTCTACTACTTATCCAGTGAGAAGTGCAGAAAAGATAAATTCCTTGCTTGTGACAGCTGCATTAATTAGGCAAACTGCTGGACCCCCGTCCATGAGTATCACACATCTGGATTTAATAGTCACAAAATGCAAAGGCATTTTAAAACTGTACCTGTTTTCTTTATCTCATTGTAATTTCCATCAACCCCCTAACACTACATTCAACATTCACAGAGTTAGAAGCACCATGGCCAAGAGAGATTCTGTCTCAAATGTTGGAAGGGGGCTGCCACAGTGGCAGCCCAGCTGAAGACAAGGCTGGAATGTGTCTTCACACACACGCACCCCTCTTTTTGAGGCAGAGTTTCTCTCCTTTGCCCAGGCTGGAGTATACTGGAGGACTTACAGCACACTGCAACATGGGACTCCTCTGCTCTAGTGATCATTTCTGCCTTACCTTTCTGAGTAGATTGGACTACAGACACGTGCCGTGACACCCAGGTAGTTTTAAAAATTGTGTAGAGCAGGGGACTCACTATGTTGTCCAGGCATATCTTGAACTCCTGGAGTCAAGCGATTCTCCTCCCTCAGCCTCCCAAAATACAGGGATTACAGGTGTAAGCCACTGCATGTGGCCTTTTTTCTCACTATTTTCCTTTATCTAAGGCTTTGCTCCAGGCCAGGAAACTGCATTTTTTCCCTCCCACTTGGAGGAAAGGGCGATTCAAACATTCAGGATTCTTGGCCTACTGGAAGTTCATTGGCAACAATTGTGTCCTGTCTCTACCTGCCTGCAGGACAAAACAAAAATTAAAGTCAGCACCAGGCTGCACTTTTCCCCCATACATTATCCTGTGCAGAACAGTGGTTGAGGGATCTAGTGAGCCAGTCCTCTTTAAGTTCCCCTGAACTTAAAGTAAAATTTAGAAATTAAAGAGGCAACATCTCAGAATCCTTCTTTCTGTGTCTTGGTCATTGTGTCATTTATGTAAGCATAATGGTGACACAAAAGCTAAGGCATAACAACAGTTAGGATGACTAGCAATTTAGCAGGATTATAGCCTAGTATGATCTAACATCAACCACTAATTTTGAATTGCATTGGACTCCTTGCACTACTTAAGGGAAGTTGGTAAGAAAAAATACTCACGCTTGAAAATATTTTTACAATTTATGTAAAGTGGATCAACACTGATTACCACAGATATCACTGTCACTGGACACTAGTGAAGTCCATAAGAGGAACAAGACACAGTCAATAAGAAAGGGGGAAAAGGGACATATCAAAGCACCATCAGACGAATGCAGAAGCACACACATGAACTCACACTGCAGCTGCACAAAGACATGGTAGGAAGTCAAGCCCCACAACGAATCAGTCTTCCTTCTCACCAACTCATGACTTCACAAATGAGTTTGCTGAGGGTCAAACACCCACAGTAAAACTGACAAATTTAAATATTACTGAGTACTATTTTAAGCATTATGTAGAAAGCTACAGACAACAGTAAATTTATTCTGAGCAAGACATAATCCATCCTCTTCACAGATGGCTAGAGAAATGGCCTGTAAACACTTTGTCTGATAACCAAGAAAGTAGTGATGTTCAAACTCTTTTATCACTGTTTGTGAGAAATATACAGTTTCCATATAGTCGACTAGGTAAATAGATTTATGTATGTGCATGGGGATATGCAGTGTCTCTATATATTCTACAGGCAATGAACCGTTATTTAGTAATTAATTCTACCTGCGTTCTTTAAAAGGCTGTTTTTTGCTGACAACGTTAATCATTTGATCTACCATGGATTAAAAGCCAGTTTAGAAATGATCAAAGCCTTTTCGGAGAACATCCTCAATGATTGATAAATGTTGCTATAGAATATATGCAAATACAGTTGAGAACCCAATTTTGCCTGCCTCCTTAGCAATTCAGTGTTTTTAGACACAAATGTCGTCTTTGATATGGGCCAGAAAGCTTACTACAAAATATACAATTCCTGATGAAATGTGTGTTTCATCTGCAGATATCAGTGTCTGCTTTGCACACGTGAAGTCTTACTTGGACATATGAGAACTCGCAGGCAAAAGGGACAGAAAGCTCATGTGACTGCTTGTCCTCTTGGTATCACGTGGAGGCTTTGCTTGGGTTGCAGCATAGCTGAATGCATTCACGGGGACCTCCCTGTGAAGGCACAGGGATCTCCATTCCCCTACTGTGCTCCCATTTTATGAGACAAGTGAGAGAGTTGTACTGAAAATGGTATAAAATTTGTAAATGTAAAAATGTTTATATATGTATGTGCTGTCCTTTTCCAGTCGCTAGTTATTTTTGCAAGCGTTATACAAATCACATGAAAAGGTGACTACAGTTCCGATTTCCTAGAGAAATTTCCATTTAAAATTTTCATACAAGCTCATGATGATGAAATCTCCGCATTACATTTAGGCTCCACAATACCCTGTGAGGACAGCTGAATATTCATTATGCTCATAAGAATACGATCTCGCCCTACCCCACAGACTCAGTCCTTGAGTCCCTGAGGATATGAAGTGATAATCAAAAGATCATCCAATGGGTCAAAGGTGTATCTCTGGAAAAGGCTCCAGAGAAATGTGGGAACAGCAGCAATATTAACAGCAAAATAGTAACAGCTAGAATTGACTGGAAACTGACCACAGGCCCGGGATTGTCCTGAGAACTGTGCATGTCTTCACACAGTCAGTGCTCTAAACTGCCCCAAGAAGTAGATGAATTTACTAGTGATATTTCCATGGGACTAATGGAGAAAGGAGTCACAGAGATGTTAAGTAACTTTCTCAGTGTCAACCAGCAGTGAGTGTTGGAACCACAGGTCAGAAGCATCATGAAAAACTCTACTGTGCTGCATAATTGTGCAATCAAGGGTAAGAGCCAAAGGCTTTTGCAAAATATTGAGAATTTTACAGCACAAGACTGTACAGGCAAGGCACATTTGGTTTCTTCAGAAATATTTAAGAGATGGAGACTTGAGGACTTCCGCCAAGATGGCCTAATAGGAACAGCTCTGGAGAGCAGTTCCCAGTGAGAGAAATGCAGAAGGCGAGTGATCTTCATATTTCCTACCGAGGTACCAGGTTCATTTCAATGGGACTGATTGGACAGTGGGTGTAGCCCAAGGAGGGTAAACCGAAGCAGGGCAGGGCACTGCCCCACCTGGGAAGTGCAACTGGCCTGAGGATCGGGGACTTTAATCCCTCGGCACTCTGGTTCAGATACTGTGCTTCTCCCATGGCCTTTGCAACCCACAGTCCAGGGGAACGACACCAGACTGAAATGCGCCATGAATTGCAAACACAGATCTGAGCAACAGCTCCCGCTAGCCTGGTGCAGCAAGTTGTCGGCACAGATCTGGGCGACAGTTTTGACTAGTGCTTGTGCAGGCAGACAAGGAACAGACTGCCTCCTCAAGTGGCTCCTGACCCCCGAATAACCAAAAAAACGCCTCATACAGGGGAGCGCTGGCTGATATCTGGCGGGTACCCCTCTAGGAGGAAGTTACCAGAGGAAAGATCAGGTAGCAATCCCGGCTGCTCCACAGCCCCTGCGGGTGATTTCCAGGCAAGCAAGGTCTAGAGTGGACCTCCAGCCGTCCTACTGCAGAGGGGCCTGACTGTTAGAAGGAAAATTGAAAAACAAAAAGAAGTAGCTTCAGCATCAACAGAAAGGATGTCCACTCAGAGACCCCATCTGAAATCACCAACTTCAAAGATGAAATGTAGATAAAGCCACAAAGACGGAAAGAAACCAGAACAAAAAGGATGAAATCATCAAAGACCAGAATGCCTCTCCTTCTCCAAGAGATCACAACTCCTCACCAATAAGGGAATAAAACAAGATGGAGAACGAGTTTGATGAATTGACAGAAGCAGGCTTCAGAAGGTGGGTAATAACAAACTTCTCTGAGCTAAAGGAACATGTTCTAACCCAATGCAAAGAAACTAAAAACCTTGAAAAAAAGGTTAGATGCAATGCTAACTAGAATAACCAGCTTAGAGAAAAACGAAATGACTTGATGGAGCTGAAAAACATGGCACGACAACTTTGCAAAGCATACACAAGTTTCAATAGCTAAATCAATCAAGCAGAAGAAAGGATATCAGAGACTGAAAATCAACTGAATGAAATAAAACGAGAAGGAAAGATCAGAGAAAAAGGAGTGAAAAGAAAAAAACAAAGCCTCCAAGAAATATGGGATTATGTGACAAGACCTAATCTATGCTCAATCCATGTACCCGAATGTGACAGAGAGAATGAATCCAAGCTAGAAAACACTCTTCAGGATATTATCCAGGAGAACTTCCCCAACTTAGCAAGGCAGGCCAACATTCAAATCCAGGAAATACAGAGAACACCACAAAGATACTCCTGAAGAAGAGCAACCCTAAGGCACATAATCATCAGATTCACCAGGGTTAAAATAAAGGACAAAATGCTAGGGGCAGCCATAGAGAAAGGTTGGGTCACCCACAAAGGGAAGGCCATCAGACTCACAGTGGATCTCTCAGCAGAAATCCTACAAGCCAGAAGAGAGTGGGGGCCAATATTCAACATCCTTAAAGAAAAGAACTTTCAATGTAGAATTTCATATCCAGCCAAACTAAGCTTCATAAGTGAAGGAGAAATAAAATCTTTTATGGACAAGCAAATGCTGAGAGATTTTGTTGCCACCAGACCTGCCTTACAAGAGCCCCTGAAGGAAGCACTAAACATGGAATCAAACAAAATCAATGTGCAGAAATCACAAGCATTCCTATACACAAATAGCAGAAAAAGAGAGCCAAATCATGAGTGAACTCCCATTCACAATTGCTACAAAAGAGAATAAAATACCTAGAATTACAACTAACAAAGGATGTAAAGGACCTCTTTAAGGAGTACTACAAACTACTGCTCAAGGAAATAAGAGAGGACACAAACAAATGGAGAAACATTCCATGCGCATGGTTAGGAAGAATCAATATCATGAAAATGGCCATACTGCCCCCAGGAATTTATACATGCAACACTATCCCCATTAAGCTACCAATGACCTTCTTCACAGAACTGGAAAAAACACCTTAAACTTCATATGGAACCAAAAGAGAGCCCGCATAGCCAAAACAATCCTAAGCAAAAAGAACAAAGCAGGAGGCATCATTGATACCTGACTTCAAACTATACTACAAGGCTACAGTAATCAAAACAGCATGGTACTGGTACCAAAACAGAGATATAGACCAATGGAACAGAACAGAGGCCTCGGAGGCAATGCCGCACATCTACGACTATCTGATCTTTGACAAACCTGACAAAAGCAAGCCATGGGAAAAGGATTTCCTGTTTAATAAATTGTTTTGGGACAACCGGCTAGCCATCTGCAGAAAGCAGAAACTGGACCCGTTCCTGACACCTTACACTAAAATTAACTCCAGATGGATTAAAGGCTTAAACAGAACACCTAACACCATAAAAACCTTAGAAGAAAACCTAGGCAAAACCATTCAGGACATAGGCATGGGCAAGGACTTCATGACTAAAACACCAAAAGAAATGGCAACAAAAGCCAAAATAGACAAATGGGATCTAATTAAACTTAAGAGATTCTGCACAGCAAAAGAAACAATCATTACAGTGAACTGACAACCAACAGAATGGGGAAAAATTTTTGCCATCTATGCGTCCAACAAAGGCCTAATATCCAGAATCTAAGCAGATTTACGAGAAAAAAAAACAAACAAATCCATTCAAAAGTGGGCAAAGGATGTGAATAGACACTTTTCAAAAGAAGACATTTAAGAGGCTAACAAACATATGAAAAAACCTCATCATCACTGAGTATTAGAGAAATGCCAATCAAAACCACATTGAGATACCTTCTCACACCAGTTACATTGGCGATCATTAAAAATATCTGGAGACAATAGATGCTGGAGAGGATGTGCAGAAATAGGAACACTTTTACACTGTTGTTGGGAGTGTAAATTATTTCAACAATTGTGGAACACCGGGTGGCACTTCCTAAAGGATCTACAAAGAGAAATGTCATTTGATGCAGCAATCCCATTACTAGGTATATACCCAAATGATTATAAACCATTCTATTATAAATACCCATGCACACCTATGTTCACTGTGGCACTGTTTAAAATAGCAAAGACCTGGAACCAACCCAAATGCCCATCAAGGATAGATTGGACAAAAAAAATGTAGCACATATACACCATGGAATACTACGCAGCCATAAAAAATGATGAGTTCGTGTCCTTTGTAGGGACATGGAGGAATCTGGAAAATATCATTATCAGCATATCAGCAAAGTGACTTAAGAACACAAAACTGAACACCTCATGTTCTCACTCATAGGCAGGTGTTGAACAGTGAGAACACATGGACACCAGCAGGGGAATATCACACACTGGGGTCTGTTGGGGGCTGGTGGGCTACGGGAAGGGCAACGGGAGGGCGGGTGGTCGGGAAGGGACAACACTGGGAGAAATGCCTGATGTAGGTGTCGGATAGATGGAGACAGCAAACCACCATGGCATGTGTGTACCTATGCAACAATCCTGCAAGATCTGCAAATATACCCCAGAACTTAAAGTACAATAAAATAAAAAAAAAGAAATGAAATTCGAA
>PVKV010033088.1:0-19073 GCA_004027835.1 Alouatta palliata
ATATACTAAAAAAAAAGAAAAAAGAAAGAGTCAGTTTAGGAATCCAATAACAAATGCTAATAAAGATGAAGATGAAACAAAGAACCTTGTGTGCTGGGGGTTATGTAGGGAAGAAATTAAGAAGGGGACAGTAGTGAAAAAATCTGAAGACAGTCACATAGAGGATGTGAAGAAGGCAGGGGTATACCACAAAGACAAATTCAAGCAAAATGCTAAAGGGACAAGTTTATAAAGCAAAGTGGTGCTTCCTTCCCCAGAATGAAGGCTTAGTTTCTGCAGTACTCAGGATAGCTGGTGACAGTCAGAGGTCATTTTCCTTTTGTCATTATTTGCCATTTGAGAAAAGTAATCAGACTTTGAATGGAGCTTAAGAGAGCTATGGCTATCCAATCTCCTGGGCCAATCTCGGTTAATATGCTAATCAATTTATCAGATGCAAAAGGCTTGAGCACCTCTCCTGGCACTGTAAGAGTGTGAAAAAATTAGCAACTAGAGACAAGAGGTCAGACAAGTCCTAGGGGTCACATTTGAATTTTTATTCAACATTGGCATCTCTAACAAGTGACCTCATCCCAATCCCTAACCCTCTAACTTCTGGGCCTTCAGCCAGTGGGGCTATACACTCATCTCCATGGCCTTAGATTTTAAAGGGTCAAGGTGCGGTATCTGAATCATCCATGATTACATCATTAATAATAAAAACAGCACTGTCCACTCAGCCTCCAGTGTTCTCTGAAAAACAATTCATTTCTGAGGTATCAATGTATTCTTTTGTTTTTCACGTATTCATTCAATAATTATTTCCTGAGCATCCACTCAGTGCTAGGTCCTATGCTATATACTAGAGAGACAGCAGGATAAAGAAAGAAAAGGGAACCTATCCCCTAAGTACTATCTAATAAGGGATATTAACGGTAAACAGGTAACAAAACAACTATATAACTGCAAATTGAGATGAATGTTATGAAGTCCAAAAGGAATTTTTTTTAATTTAAAAGATCTCAGAGGGATTTTGGAAACATCCAAATGAATTCATATCAATATGAATATATGTTCAGTTGCAAGTAATGGAACCCTGATTCACACTGATTTTAAAAAACAGACATTTCATTACCTCTCATAAGAAAAGTCTGGAAGCAGACAGTTCCAAAACATAGAAGCGGCCAAACTACATCATAAATAACCCAGTTTCCTCCCCGTGTCTTCCCCTCTATTACCCTTCCCAGCATGTTGGCTTTTTGTTCTTGTGCTTCTAACCTGACTGGTCCGAGGCAGCTACTACAGCTCCAGGACAGCTGCAGTCGAGGCAGGAAGAGGTGGGCAAGGTCTCCTTACCTTCTTTTTATAAGAACAAATCCTTCCCAGGGGCTTCCAAGCAAACATCTCCTTATGTCTCATTGATCAGAACTGGGTCACATGCCCATCTCCAAACTAGTACACATCCCTAGAAAATGGGATTTCCACGCTTGTTTTAGACCATTTATGCCTCATTTCCTAGAACTAGGGAAGGGAAATTTCTGCCTGAACATGTTGCTGCCCTCACATGATCGAGGTCCCTTAGTAGATGAAAAAGGGGGAAACCAGGCACAATGATGCACGTCTGTAATCCCAGCCACTCAGGAAGCTGGGGCAAGATGACTGCTTGAGCGCAGGAGTTCACGCTCTAGTACACTATGATCACACCTGTCAGAGCCCCTGCACTCCGGCCCGGGCAACACAATGAGACCCTGTTTCTGAAAAAAAAAAACCTTAAAAACCAGAAAAACAGGGAATGGTTGTCTAGTAGAAATTAAATAGTAGTAACAATAGTAACAATAGTAGAAATTAAAATCCATAGGACTTGTTCACCAAGTTAATGAGAAAGTGAAGGAAGTAGACTCAAATATCACTCAAAAGTTTCAACCCTGGAGAACTACAATAATCGAAATGCCAAGAACAGATAAAAAGAGAATGTGGGAGGAAAAGTCTAGTTTGTGAGACAATAATGAGTTCCACTTTGTTGAGTTTGAGGTGTGATGAGACAGTGTGGAAGAAAAGTAGGAGACGACCTCAGGAGGAAGGCCAGACTTAAATGTAGACACTGCAGTCATCCACAGTGAGGCTGGATTTGAAACCACAGGAATAGATAGGACCACTAGGGGAGAAAATGAAGAGAGAGAAGGAGAACAAGGCTAGAGGAATCTTTGTGAATAGCTACAATTATTAATAGAAGGCAGTAATATGATGATGTTGCCAAAAAAGGAAAAGGGGAGTGATTACTTACAGTCATCCCCAAACCAAGGGACTATAATGGCATGGCAGTCACGAGGTAAAGTTCCCGAAGGAAAGTAGTGGCCAACATTTTGACTGCCACAAAGATGCCAATGATGCCAAAGAAATCTTGAAAAATTTCAGAGATGGTACAGACAGAAACAAGATTGAAGGAATAGTAGTTTCAAGTACATTAATTTAATGCTTATGTGCACTCATTTGTATTCCTTTTTGTCTACTTTATTTTATTTTTTTGAGAAAGCGCCTCACTCGGTCACCCAGACTGGAGTGCAGTGGTACGATCATGGCTCACTGCAGCCTTGACTTTCCAGGTTCAAGCAATCCTCCACCTCAGCCTCCCGAGTAGCATAGCTGGGACCACAGGCACATGCCACCATGCCTGGCTAATTTTTGTATTTTCTGTAGAGACAGGGTTTCACCATGTTGCCCAGGTTGGTCTTGAACCCTGGCTCAAGCAATCCACCTGCCTTGGCCTCCCAAAGTGATGGGATTATGAGCATGAGCCATGGTGCCCAGCTCCAAATAGTTAAAATTAATTGGTAAACCCTCAGTAGGAAGAGCACAACTGAGAAAATGAGAGAGTCAACAAAGCATGAGGTGGGCGGGAACAGGGTTGAGGGAGGGGGACACGTTCATTTTACAAAGGGAGATATATATCTATATCTATATGCCAAAATCTGCCAAGGAGGTTCCAAGGAAGATGCCAAGGATAGAGGGGGAAGAACAGAACCTTGTTCCAGGGATCCACTATAAGAGCACATAATCTCACTATGCCTAATGGCACTTGTACATCCTTTTTTGTACTAGGTTCAGTTCCACGACATCTGCAAACTGTGGAAAGTTCAAAAGTACTGCAAACATGAATGCTTAGAAGCCCATATAATTGCATAATAATTCATAAATGTGCAGATGAGAACATGAGTCATTAAAGATGGATATAAGACTTCAAAGATGACTGAGGCAGAGGCATGGGAACAACAAAGCCAGTGTTACATGGGGCAGACATACTAGTTACCTGATAGTTTAACTCTTGACAGTAAGGAGGTAAAGGCAACATATTATAGGGAGCTAAGAGAAAAACAAAAGCAGGTGGCCAGTTTGCTGAGACCCAAAACCAAATTACAGAAGGTTGCTGGCCTCTGAAAGTCACAAAGTCTCTTTGAGACTCCCCTTATACAGAAACACAAATGACTAGTCTGGAACTCCAGAGACTCCTGGTAGGTCAGACTGCAGACAGACATACACAAGTGCCATCATGAGATTAAATCAGGTCACAGAAAGGCCAATGAAAATACTTGACTTGAAGAAGGAAAAAGCAGGTTTGAGACAAAAGAAAAACCATGAAAAGACAAAGCTGCTAAAAGCATCAGCACCCCTACCACTGCATATCTTTTTATGCAAGAGCTTGACCTGCCTTATATGTGGACAAGAAACAGCAGAAAATAAATGTGTGTGACCCATATATAAGTGTGAATAATATTTAAATAAACTTTATTTCAGTGGCCATATAACATTTAGTAGTCATGTCAATTCCATTTAAACGAACTCTCTTCTTGACCTTGGAATAATTGCTTCATGTTTAACACCAGGAAAGAGACCTCTTCATCCACACAAATGTATATGGAAGCCTTATTAAGCAATTAGCCCAAGTAGGCAAATAAATATGCTCAATTAAGCAGCAGGATTAGCAAAGAGGCCAGACGCAGTGGCTCATGCCTATAAGCTCAGCACTTTGGGAGGCCAAAGCTGATGGACTGCTTGAGCCCATGAGTTCGAGACCAGCCTGGACAACATGGTGAAACCCTGTCTCTACAAAATTATAAAAATTAGCCAGGTGCAGTGGCACACACCTGTAGTCCCAGCTACAGAGGTGGCTGAGGTGGAAGGATCACCTGAGCCTGGGAGGCGGAGGCTGCAGTGAGCCAAGATCTGGCCACTGTACTCTAGCTGGAGCAACAGAGATCTTACCTCGGGGGGAAAAAAAAAAAAAAAAGATTACCAAGAGATACATGGTAGAATGTAAGTGTCTTTACAGAAGAGAAAATGAGGAGGATAAAGGTTTTTATTGTAGAAACAAAAGAACTAAGAATTTCTATAGCAGAAACTCATAGTATAAAGGACACAACACATTCTGAGGAGGAGGATGATGCTGATAACGCCTTGTCACTGACAGGTGCTTTACAATCATTTTCACAGGTCATTGTATATTATTTGATACTCACTCAACTTTATGAAATGCAGAGAACACCTATTATTGTTCCCTGTTAACAAAAGAAAAAGGTGAGGCTTAGAAAGGTTGCCTATGGGCACACAGATAGGAAATGGTGGAAACTAAACTTGAAACTAGATTATTTGACTCTAGGTCCAGTGGTCTGCCTAATTCTCCTAAATGCCCAAACATGTGGACTGACTGAGCAGTATTCTTGCCCATCAGCAGAAAACTAGAAAGAATATCGTCTAGATACTATACCCAGCACTGGGACTCCATGATTCCAGGGTGCTTACTATCCCCTGAACACCCTCTTGACAAAGAGCAAGCTCATCCCATCACTGTGTGTTTGTGCACAGGTGTGGTAGGTGTGTACACACCTGTATACTAGGAGTAGTTAGGCAGGTGCAGAGCCAATACTTAAGACATTAAGAGTAAAGGACGAATATCAGACTAGAGTACTGAAACCTACCTCTCTTCATAGAGATACCCTTACCTTGCATCAAGTTCCTCTTTGCAGAAAACACTGACATTTCTATGGTGTTTGGGAGCCTGCTGTTGGCTTCCAAAAGCTCTGGTACCATACCATGCTGTCACAGTAATAGCCCTCCAGTGAGCCATCAAAAACCCAACTAGAATATTTTCAATACAGCAGTTTGCTTGTCACCAAAACACTAAATTGCAGTATTTTATATTTATCTCTATTTGAATTTTAGTGATGCTGCATAAATGTTAGCATGGTCTTAAGCTAATACAATCACAGAAAAGTCTTAATAACACCACACATTGGCACAGCCCCTGAGTGAGTTATGGGTCTGCAAAGAAGGCCCAATGCATGTTTCTCAAGTCACTTAATTAGTCCCCTTTAACTAGGATGTGACATGAAAATGCTACAGGATTTCGCTAAAGGAATTATTTCCAGAAGCAATGCCAAGGGACATATAGGATAATTTGTTCATATTAAAGGTAGAATAAAAGTACTTGGGAGTAAGGCAAAGATTTCCAAAAAGGGTCTGGAGAGAGAGGGTAATAAGGTTTGATTTAGTTCTTTTCTGGCCTGAGAAGTAAAAAGTGAGCTTTAGTAAGTTCTCAAGCCTCTAAAGCCTTATAAGGCTAAGACCCTGGACTTCCTGGACTTCCTCATGACTGGAACCGCAGCTACTAATAAGGTCAAGCACACGGATTTTCCATCTTTCCAGTGGCTGCACAGGAGATTTCCCTGGACTTCCTGGGAGACTCTGGCTCTAGGAGGTGAGACCAAGGGAGGTGGAGCTTCCCTGGAGGCCAGAGCCTTGACTGTCAACATCAACAACACAGGGAGCCAGAGCTTGAAGATCCAGGCAGAGCGGTGATAAGGGAAACAAAGGCTGGCAGTGCCTCTCCTCATTGAACAACTCCTCCAGCCTTCCCAGCTCTGCCCTTCAACTCACTAAGAAAAGATGCTGAATTCCTTTCAGAGTGAGAGAGCATCAGACTGAGATTCTGATTTAAGACACAAGCAAAGACAAAGCACAAAGGAAATCTTTCTGAAACAAAGCCTATAATGGTAAATATGTTCAGAACAGCTTTTCTCCGGTAACATCGTGACCTGCATCTAAGCATCTACTAGCCTCCACCCATGCCCTTGCACCAAGAATCAGAGTATTTGTTCCTGTTTTAAAGGCACAAATGGTCCTTAAAACAGATTTTCAAAAATGGGAGGAACAATAGCTCCGATGGACCAACTGCACTACGCAGACATCTTGACCTTTGTAGGAGGTGTAGAATGATGTGGTGCCTACGTATCTTTCTGCATCTACTCTTTTGAGGTGCTACCTCCCCACTCCTCTTGCCTTATCAGTCTTCCATCACAAGCCAGACTAAATGAAATTCTCAAGAATTCCCAACCCAGAGAGTGCGATAACCTGACTGCATGTACATTGGTTCCAGACAACTAGGGCAAGACACATTCCTCCCTGAAAGGCCCCCCTTGGTCAGGCTTATCATTTATTCATCATTAGATGTAGCTTTACTGCCAAAAGGATCTACTCCTGTTTATTCCCCTCCATCTCTACTATTTATAGTTGGTCTTACTTTTTATAAGCTTTTATATATATATATATATATATATATATATACACACACACACACACACACACACACACACACACACACACACACAAATGGAAAGAAGTCAGAAATATGTATTTAAATAAATATACAGAAGTAACATAATTCAAAATATGTTAAATAATTGTCAAAAAAGTGGCAGAGATAATTCACTTAGTTTCCTGAGAAAGGAGATCTTGATTTAGTTAACGGTAGAATTTGATAGGTATTCACATAGTTGATACCATGTAATGGACATGTATTAAGTGCAAAGCTCTGAACAAGCACTTTACATACATTAGTTTTTCCCTGGCTAATAACGGGTCTCCCTGCTTGCATCTTCTGACTGCTGTGCCCCTGCCGGGCAGTCCACTCACAGCACTCCCCGTGCCTAGCTGACTCCGTGACTCCTACAGCACCAAATGAGTCTTCCAAACACTGCAGATCATTACTACTCCTCAGCTCAAAACCTTCAAAACCCTCCCATTTCCCTCAGATTGAAAGCCAGTCTTTTTTTTTCTTTTTTGAGACAGGGTCTTACAGTGGCATCATGATGGTTCACTGAAGCCTCAACCTCCCAGGCTTAAGTAATCCTCCCATCTCAGCCTTCCAAATACCTTGGATTACAGGTGTGCACCACCACACCTTACTAATTTTTCCATTTTTTATGGAGACAGGTTTTAACCATGTTGCCCAGGCCAGACTCAAACTCCTGGGCTCAAGAGATCTGCTCACCTTGGACTTTTTATAAGCTTTGAATAAAACAGAGAATGTGACCTAAGGTGTTATTAAATGTCCATACACATAAGATGGGGGAACAAAGAGTCACAGATGGTAACAACATGGTAAAAATTCATATCTACTTAGAATAAGGGCAGAATCAAAATTTACTCTAGTTTCACTGAGATTACACTGAAATGTCAGTAGAAATATGCACGAATTCAAGTGTACCCTTCTTCCAAGCAGATCAGGCCAAGCAATTCTGGCCAATGGGATGTCGATCACACTGCTCACCTGGAAAAGGCAGCCCCCAGCACAAATGCAGCATACTCCTTCACGAGGGGCTCCGTGCTGTTCAGCCCATTGATCACCACTTGAAGACCACCGAAGGAAAGCAGGTCCTGCGCATTGTCCATCTGCAACAGAGGCACTGCTTAGTATAGCACAGCCATCAGGGAAAGCAAAGCTCTTTCTTTTGGTGACTATCCAAAAACAAATCTAAAAGACACGTAAAAAGCAATAATGGCCTTTTTGACTAGGAAAGGTTTGTAAAAATCAATTTTTGAATAATCTTAAGTTTGAGAACTCCTTATTCATCTAACACGATTGATGAGCACCTGTGTGGGAATCAGCGGAAATGACACCTAGCTATTGCTTATGCCAAACATGTCCTGGAAAATTCTAATATCGTAATGAGTCACAAAGCTTACTCCTAATGTACAAACTGTTAACACAAAGAATCTGGCGTCATCAGCACCACTAAATGGTGCCACGCTTCCTGTTGATGTCCAACCCCAATGGGGACAGTGGAGGCAGCAGACTTTTTTTTTTTAAGCTGATTTGGAATTAGAAGCTAGGGACTATAAAAGGAGCCCTGTTATTGGAGGGAGGAGTTGCTATAAGAGTGCTAGGAGGGGAATAACAATAGTACCTTTCTCTTCCATCTAAGATTGACTGCCTCAGAAGACACTCATGATAAAATATGCAAGAAAATCACCCTCCCAAAGGCTTTAGTCTAAGCCTGTGCTACTGGCTAATGGCTATGTAATGCAGAACATTTCTATGATTACATAAAGTTCTATTCAACAGCATTGATCTAGGCTATCATTTAAGCTCCAAATCCCCAAGTCCAGATTCCCTCTTTGACTCTACAGGGGATCTCATTACCCACGCTTCATTAGTACCCTGGAACAAGACGACTCACTTTCCTCAGAAAGGTCACTGGATCCTGTTTTCTACATGTAGCAGCTACAGCCTCCCTTGAATATATCTTTGTTGTCACAAAGCCTTCATCTTGCCCATATGCTAATCCCACTCTGTCAATCATGACGAAAACTCAGGAAGCTGGAGCCCAACAACTGTGGCTGCTACCCACCTTTCTCCTCCAGATTCCACAGGGCCCCTTCCCACCGCATCCTTGGCTCTCTGAACTAGGACTCTGACAGAGAAATCAAGTGTGAAGATTGGTATTTGACTCTGCCAGTGTTTTGTGGTGGCCCAGCCTGTTGTTGCCACTTGAAAGATCATTCACACACATTTGGATGGAGTCGCTATGAGAGCAGAGGTTTTGTCCGTCTGTCCACAGTTGTAGCTCCAGGGACTAGGATAGTGCTGAGCATATGGTTAGGTGCTCAATGAATAACTGTTGCATTGATGAATATGAATTTGATAAGAAAAAAACGTTTCTGAAATAAAGCTCCAGTGTGAATAAAAAGGCAATTTAGGGTATCTGTGCCAACAAAATGAATGGGCCTCTGGTACTACAGACAGGAAGTAATGGCTAAACCAGGTTGTGAAGTAAGCATGAAGTCTGCTCTGCCATATGGCCCCAGGCCATGGACATTTTTCTGCTCCAAATTGTTCTTATGAAGAGGATTAACTGTTGAGCCACAGCCCAGCTATCTACAGAGACTCAGAGGTGGGTGCTTAGTTGACATAAGAACTTTCTTTCCTTCCTCATGTGCTCTGATTTCACAATATAAGAATTCACTGGCTGGGCGCGGTGGCTCATGCCTGTAATCCTAGCACTTTGTGAGGCCAAGGTGGGTGGATCACCTGAGGTCAGGAGTTTAAGACCAGCTTGGCCATCATGGTGAAACCCCACCTTTAAAAAAAAAAAAAAAAAGAATTCACTGCCTAAGGCCACACCTATAATCCCAGCACTTTGGGAGGCTGAGGGTGATAGATCACGAGGCCAAGAGATCAAGACCATCCTGGCCAACATGGTGAAACCCTGTCTCTATTGAAGACACAAAAATTAGCTAGGTGTGGTGGCATGCATCTGTAGTCCCAGCTACTTGGGAGGCTGAGGCAGGAGAATTGAACCCAGGAGGTGGAGGTTGCAGTGAGCCAAGATCATGCCAATGTACTCCAGCCTGATGACACAGTGAGACTCTATCTCAAAAAAATTAATAAATAATAATAATAATTCACTGCCTATTCTTTGGTTGTCCTTCCTCTAGGTTTTCTGGATATAAAACTATGGCTCAGAATCCTGTCATAGCATGCCTGGAATGACCACTTACTGAAGCTGGTATGAGTTCCTAGCAGAGCAGCTGCCACTCGGTCAGCTCCAAAGCAACACAGCCCAGAGTCACGGACCTTCTGTTCTAGAGTCAGTTTTTCTATATTACTACAATGATAATTCAGCATGATAGAAATGCTAACATTTGTATAAGCACTTCAGCCTTTTCGAGATGTTTTCTCATGTTTTATTTCACTAACAGTGAGGAAGAAACGATTCATTCTGCCCAGTGCACATCAAAAGCTGGGCCCTCCCTGGTGATATATAGGAGAAGCCATGACCACAGCCCAGGTGCACAGCTCCCCATCTGGGTCTGGGGCCAAAATCATTCTTGGGCTGCCTTCGGGGTGGGGTGGGACAGGCAGAGAGGAAGAGGACGAGGGAGTGCAGGAGGGAACTATGTCAACACCCAGGAGGAGAGTAAAGAAGCAGGGCAGTGACAAGACAAGGAGAGAACAGGAAACAGCAAAGGGGAGAAATGGTGGCACATAACTGAGGAGACACGTGGGGGAAGGCAAATGTACTGCCCCAAGTAGATGGGGCGGACGGAGGTCACTCCTCATAAATAACTCACCATTTGCTTTCCACACACAAGGTTTTGCTTTTCACATACCCTGTTTAATAATTCAAATATGGCTGTGAGGAAGCCTGGGCAGACCTGGTTTGGGTTTTTGACGCCTATGGCTCCTCAAAATGCCATTCAGTGAGTCTGGAATGAAAATGGACTGGGGAAGTTCCTGGCTAGGAAAGTACCATCTTCCTTTAAGCTGGGACTACATCACCCCGAGCTCCCAACACAACCGGAACTCAGCCTGAGCTGTGTCCTACTTAATCCCCCAGTGAAATCACAGCTTCACACTGCTGCAGGGCAGGCTGGTGCACCAGCCCTTCCAGTCGAAATACCAATGATCCAGAACATTCCCCTACCAACAGAAAAATGTGGCTTCTGCCAGGGACTGGTTTTGGGATGACCTCAGGATGAGTCTGGTGAAAGGACCTGTAAAAGCAGAAGGGGGATGCCACCTTAGCGGAGACACCGCCAAGTGACAAAGGACCTACAAGGAAAAACAAAAACCTTGCTGGGGCACTGCTAGCCCAAGCCTCCTGTGGACCCATGTCCTTCTAGGTATGATAAGCTCTCTGGTCATTTTGGTGTTTCATGCGCAAGAGCCCATAGTGACCCGATACCTAAAGATTCATCCAAATATGTAAAAATGAAGCCTGTCAACATCAAAGGAGGACTGAGTTGGCCAAAAACCCCTTGTATCCTTAATCCTTTAAATATCTCTAATGGAAAAGCTGTTGGAGTTTTTGGTTTTTACCCTGGAGAGTAAGAATGGAAAGTGGAAAAGAGAACCCAGGTTCATTTTTTTCTCTAAGAGGATCAGAGTCCTGCTATTTGAGGCCTGAGAAACAGTTATGAGCAGAAAAAGAAGATGAAGAGGCTGCCCCATAATTCCTATGGATACAGTGCACACTCATCCCCTTTCACCACAGACGCTGGCAAAATCCTAAAGGAAGAAAGCATGTCTTTTAGCTCAGTTTATAGAGAACAAGGGCACTGTCGTGCATGGGAGGACATTGAGGATCTATGTCTTGACAAGGATCTCAAACAAGCCTTTGATTATGATTCCACAGCCTCCTGGGCCACTGTTGTCCCTAGTCTGGATTACTGCAATAGTCTCCTATCTGGTCTCTGCTTCTACCAAGCCCCCTATCTGCAGTCTAATTCTCAACACAGCAGCTGGAGGAATCCTTTTAAAAGTAAGTCAGATCACGTCATTCTTCTGCTCAATATCCTCCAATAATATCCAGGTTCACTCTTTTCCATGGACTACAGGCTCTCTATATTTTTCCTCCGATTATCTCTCTGAGCTCCATCTACTTTCCCTCTGCCCTCTCTCAGCTCCAGTCGCACTGATTCAAACACACTAGGCAGGCTCCCACCACTGGGCTTTTGCGCTTGCTGTTCCTCCAGCCTGAGATGCCCCTTCTCAATGCTGCCAGTTCCTAGCTCACCCTACTTTTTATTTTTCTACAATATTTATCATCTTTAAACATATTATTTATAACATATTCCTTTCTTACATTTGCCTATCTGCTTCTGCTAGAAGGTAAGCCCTAATTTTGTTCATAGATATATCTCAAGTGCCTGGAACAGTGCCTGGGACTTAGTAGACACTTGATAAATTTATTTATTGAATAAATCAGTGACTTTTATTGGCTCCTCGTTAGCTCCACCTTTTGAGCTTAATTCAAAAGGTATCAGTTTCCTTTGAGAAGCAGAATGGCCAAAAGTTTTAGAGCACAGAGTTTAGGGTCAGACAGACCTTGCTGCAAATTCCAGCTCTACCACTCACTAGGCTGGATGATCTTGAGCAATTACATAACCTCTCTGTGCCTCATTTTCCTCAGTTATGAAATGGGATTAATAGTGGTACCTACTCACAGGCCACCCATGGAAGTCAATGAATTAACATGTACAGAGCACTTGAAACAGTGCCTGGTAAGTTAATAACGCTCAAGAAACATTATAAGTCTGATCAGTTACTTCCCTGCTTCAAACTCTCCAGTGGTTCTTCGGATCAAGGCTAAAACCACAAAGAGCGTGATATTCCCAACCTCACCTCTCCAACCCCCAAAATCTTCCCACTTCATCTGTGCTTCCCTCCAGGCCACTGGGCTCCAGTTACTCCAATCTGTTCCAGGCCCTCAATCTCACCAAGCTCTTCCCTGCCCTAGAATCTCTGCACATGTTGTTTCCTCTAGCTGGAATGCTCTAATCTAAGGATTGGCAAACTTTTTCTAAAGGGCCTGGTAGCAAATATTTTTTACTTTGTTGAGCCATATGGTCTCTGTCACAACTACTCAACTCTGCCATTGTAGCATAAAAACAGCAATAAACGATGTATGAACAAACAGGGGTCGCTGTGCCCTAATAAAATTTAATTTATGAAAGGAGGCATCGGGCCAGATTTGGCCTGTGGGCAATAGTTTGCCAGTTCCTGCTCTAGTCCCCCCTCTTCACCCAGCCAACCCCAATCATCCTGTAACACTCGGCCTAAATGTCACATCCTCTGAGAAGCCTCCCTTACTGTCCATGACTAGGCTCTAAGTTCTCCACTTACATACTCTTACATCACCCTCTGAAGCCCTCATTGCAATCTTAAATTATCTCATTATTTCATCATTAATTTGTTCTATTGTTACTTATTTAACTGCTTCCTCTTCCAGACTATAAGCTACATAGAAAGGACTATGTCTATTTTATCACTATGGTACCCTCAGAGGTACTAAGAAGGTAACACTCCACATTAAAAAGAGGTTGGCTGGCCAGGCATGGTGGCTGACACCTGTAATTCCAGAACTTTGGGAAGCCAAGGTGGGTGGATCACTTGAGGTTAGGAGTTCCAGACCAGCCTGGCCAACAGAGTGAAACCCTGTCTCTATCAAAAACACAAAAAATTAGCTAGGCATCTCTAATCCCAGTTATTTGGGAGACTGAGGCAGGAGAATAGCTGAAACCTAGGAGGTGGAGGATGCAGTGAGCTGAGACCACACCACTGCACTCCAGGCTGGGTGACAGAGTAAGACTCCATCTCAAACAGAAAAAGAGGTTCGCTCTGGCCTCTAAGACTGTACCTTACTACAAAAGACAGTATGTTTGGATTAAAAATAGTCTATGCTCTGGGAGAGAAGTAAAGATGCTGATGCTATTTTCTTAGGGCTTAGAGAAGGGGGATTTATTTTTGGAGCCGTTGGTTAAAAGTTTGACTTACGGACAAAGAAATATAGTACCTGATGCACATAATACTCAAGATCAAAGAGTGCAGCAATCTTTTCTTCCAGACTGGAGCTGGAACTATTGAACTTGCTGATCAGCCGTATCATGATCTGCATATCAGTCTCAATGACAACATTCAGCTCATCAAAGTCCTTCTTCAGTTCCTCAATGGGGCGGAAAAGCCGCTTTACCTCGGCCTGCCTTGCCTAGGGAGAGGAGCAAAGAGATGATTACATTGGTTGGAGACATCTCTCCAAAATGTCTGTGGTCTACCATGGACGCCCATCATCAACAAACTGCTGCTCCAAGCCTCACAGTCTTCTCTAATCTGCACTATCAAAAATACTAACACTTTCTAAGACGCTCAGAGAAGAGAGCCCTCCAAGTCCACCTATATAGGACTCTGCTCGAAAAACACACTCCAGATGTTCCAAGGTTCACTTATTCAAGTCCGATTTCCAATGTTCAGGAAGAACAGAAAGGCTTCTTGTCACCATCACTGAGGTAAGGGGAAGCAATGCAAGCTCATCTTCAACTCCAAACGTCACATGAAACAGCTAGACCTAAGGCAGAATAACCCACACCCTGCTTCTCCACCTTCCACAGTCAGAATATCTTGGCCTTGTCCTACCCAACCCAGCAACATTTTAGGTAAACTTGGACAGAGAGAACTATGGGTAAGAGCTGTCAGAGAAGGAGCAATTTGCTGATGAAAATTAAATCACTGTCATTACTGTCACTCTAACCATAGGTACACAATTTGTTCAACTGTTTGAAATGGCAAAATTACTATATGTACTATACTTAAATCTCAAACAATTTTCTCTCAATCCCTCCCCACTCCACTCACATATAAAGATTTTTAAAATGAAGTTACATTAAAGGTGACTAAAAGACTTTAATTAAATATTTTATACATGTGACAGTTTTCTTCCCAATTTGAGAGGATAGTGCCCATAAAGAGAGTCTGAGAAGTCACAGTAGTTTAGTATCTGTTTTCCAAGAAAAACTAAAAGGCACAGATATTCATAAAAAGCCAGATGATGAACAGCTGTCATCTCCAAATTGCTCATCTATTACCTATGGTTTTTTTCTCCCCAGTTACAAAGCACTCCATAGAAACACCAATCAAAGAAATCAATCAGCCTCTCTTACAAAAACCAAGCTCCTAGAGGAACAACTACATCCATGGGGTACCACATCCTGATTCTCTGGGCTAAAACAACATGAGATGCTGTCCCTGCACCCAGCTAGAGGTCTCTGGATGGCTGCCAAAGCCAAGCAAAGAGGTCTGGGAAGGCTGAGTCACTTTCTAGAGCTGTGAGATGACAGGTAAGTGAGCACATTAAGAAACCAGGGATATTTGTCTCACAAAAACGACGTGTGTCTGGCTCTCAAGAAGGCCTTTGAAAAAAAAAAAAAAACACTTTTTGGCCAGGAGCAGCAGCTCACCACTGTAATCCCAGCCTGGATTTCAGAGACTGAGGCAGGTGGATCACCTGAGGTCAGGAGTTTGAGACCAGCCTGAGTGACATGGTGAAACCCTGTCTCTACTAAAAATACAAAACCTAGCCGGGCGTGGTGGCACGCACCTATAATCTCAGCTACTCAGGAGGCTAAGGCAGGAGAATTGCTTGAACCTGGGAGGCAGAGGTTATAGTGAGCCGAGATCATACCACTGCACTAGCCTGGGTGACAAAGTGAGACTCCATCTCAAAAAACAAACAAAAAATTTTTACTTTGAAAAAATTATAAATTCCCAGGAAATAACACAAATAGTACAGAGTGTCATATACCCTTCATCCAGCTTTTCCCAATGTTAACATTTTACATAAAGATAGTACAATGTCAAAATCAAGAAAAGGGCTGGGCATGGTGGCTCACGCCCATAATCCCAGCACTTTGGGAGGCCAAGGCGGGAGGATCACCTGAGGTCGAGAGTTTGAGATCAGCCAGACCAACATGGAGAAAGTCCATCTCTACAAAAAAAAAATAAAAATAAAAAATAAAATAAAAAAATCAAGAAAAGGATATAGGTACAATACCATTGACTATACACGTTGTTCGGATTTCACGTTTTTACATGTACTCATTTACATGTATGTGTATCATTCTATGTAATTTTACCTGAGATATAAACTTATCTAATTACCAGAACGATCATGCTAAAGAACTGTCCCACCACGATCACAAAATCTACTATGTGCTACTCCTTTTTTATTTTTGGAGACAGAGTCTTGCTTTGTTACCCAGGCTGGAGTGCAGTGGAGAGATCTCAGCTCACTGCAACCCCAACCTCCTGTGTTCAAGTGATTCTCCTGCCTCAGCCTCCCAAGTAGCTGGGATTACAGGCACTCGCCACCACACCTGGCTAATTTTTTGTATTTTTAGTAGAGACAGGGTTTCACCATGTTAGCCAGGATGGTCTCAATCTCCTGACCTTGTGATCCACCCACCTCGGTCTCCGAAAGTGCTGGGATTACAGGCACGAGCCACTGTGCCCAGCCTGTGCTACTCCTTTATAGCTACACTTTATCCTCCCATTCTATTCTCTTACAGCAGTCACTAATTTGTTCTCCATCTTTGTATTTCTGGCATTTAAAAAATGTTATATATACGGTGGCTCAAGCCTGAAATCCCAGCACTTTGGGAGGCCAAGGCAGGTGAATCACTTGAGCTCAGGAGCTCCAGACCAGACTAGCCAATATAGTGAGATTCCATCTGTATTTATATTTTTTAAATTATATTTTTTAAAAAGCATACTGGCCAGCAAAGATAAAAGAGCAGCAAACAAATGAAAGGTGGTAACTTTGCCAATGAAATTCGAATTGAATGTACATGGAGTTATAGAAGAAATGGCTGACTGTGGGAATGTTAACACCGCCACTGTTTGATAAGCTCTGGATGTGCAAACAGAGGAACTTAGCAAAGGCAAACTTACAGACACAAATTAGGAAAGTGATAAAAAGGATGAAATGACATTGGCAACAAACTTCATATTACAGGAATTCTCTGAGAATCTCACAACATTGAAAGTACAAAGGGCTCATTCATACTTAGAAAGAAGTATGGTAATTAGCCAAGAGAGAAAAGATGCTTGCTCTATGTCATAATTTTTTTTTGCATCCAGGGTCTCTCGCTATTGCTCAGGTTGAAGTGCAGTGGTGCAACCACAGCTTACTGCAGTCTCACTCTCCTGGACTCAAGTGATCCTCCCACCTCAGCCTGAGTAGTTAGGACTACAGGTACATGTCATCATGCCTAGATAATGCGTAAGTTTTTATAGAAAACTAAAAAACTGACTAAGTGTGGTGGCTCACATCTGTAATCTCCGCTCTTTGGGAGGCTGAGGTGGGTGGATCACTTGAGCCCAGGAGTTCAAGACCAGCCTGGGCAACATGGCGAAACCCAGTGTCTACCAAAAACACAAACATTATTTGTATTTTTCAGGCAGGTGCAGTGGCTTATGCCTGTAAACTCAGCACTTTGGGAGGTTGAGGTGAGAGGATCACTTGAGGCCAGGAATTGGAAACCAGCCTAGAGAAAGCCCCTCTCTATCAAAAATACAAAAATGAGCCAGGCACAGTGGCACATGTAATCGCAGCTACCTGGGAGGCTAGGGCAGGAGAATCACTTGAACCTGGGAAGCAAAGGCTGCAGTGAGCCAAGGTCATACCACTGCACTTCAGCCTAGGTGACAGAGCGAGACTCTGTCTCAAAAAAAAAAAAAAAAAAAAAATTGTACTTTTTGACTTTTTGGTGTGGCATGCTGGGAGGCTGCCATAATCGCAGCTATCTGGGAGGCTGAGGTGGGAGGACTGCTTGAGCTGTAATCCTGCCAACTGCACTGCAACCTGGGCAACAGAGATCCTATCTCAAACAAAAAAGAATTAAATCTATTAGTTTAGTGCAATTTCTATCAAAATTCCAGCAAGATTTTTTTGGAGATTTTTTTTTTTTTGGTAGAAAAAACTTAATTTTTTGTAGAAAACATAGACCATCTCTAGGCTATGTTGCCCAGGCTTGTCTCAAACTCCTGGAATCAGGTGATCCTCCTGAAGTGCTAGGATTGCAGGTGTGAGCTATTGTGCCCAGCATAATTCTAAATGTTTCTAATGTTTTAAATTACAGTGTACTAAATATTAGTATTGTTTTTTCATTTCTATATATGTTTATAACTAATAGCAATGTAGTTGTTTTAATGTCTGGCAAAACATTTTAAAGATCATGGAACAATTATAGTTTTTCCCTTGATTATGTTAGGATTGCTTTGCATAGTTTCAGTGTGCACATTTTTACAATTCCACGTAACATAAAGGACTGCTGGTATATGATACGCAAATATTTCCTTCCAGTAGTTTATCTTCTGATCATCTTAACAGGGCATTTCACAAAACTTTTTAATTTTGGTGAAGTTCACTTTATGAGTTTTTCCTTTTATAAATCTTGCATTTGGTGCCATGTCATAAGGGCTGTTCATCTGGTCCTACTTCCCAAAGATTTTCTCCTATGTTTGGTTCTAAAAGTTTTTCATTCTTTTTAGTTTCACCTTTTACATTTAAATCTATGATCTATTTTGAATTAATTTTTTTTTCTTTTGCCAAAAACTCCAGAGAATATACCAAGTAATGAATTAATTTTTTTAAAAGGTATGAGGTTTAGGTGACAGCTCATTTTTTTTATTATGGATGGCCACTATTTGCTGAAAAGACTGTCTTCCAATGAACTACTTTTGCACCTGTCAATTATCAGTCAGGGGTATTAGCGTGGGTCTATTTCTGGGTTATCTACTCTGTTCCATTGATCTATGATTGTTTCTCTCCACCAACACCAGATTGTCTTGATCACTGTAACTACAGAGTAAGCCTTAAAATCAGGTGGTGTGTTTTCTTCCACTTCTTCTTTTTAAACTTTTAGCTATTCTAGTTCCTTTGACTTTCCATACAAACTTTAAGCTACTCTACAAAAAAAATCTTGCTGGAATTTTCATAGAAATTGCACTAAACTTACAGATAAATTTAAGGAGAATTAACATTCTTATTATGTTGAGTGTTTCAATCCACAGACACAGATGTCACTCATTTAATTAAATCTTCTTTAACTTCATTATCATCTTTCACCCAACTTTTATACTCTTCAGCACATAGATCTTGTATTTGTCTCATTAGATTTATTCCTAAATATTTCTTTTTTTTTTTTTTTGAGACGGAGTTAAGCTCTTGTTACCCAGGCTGGAGTGCAATGGCGCGATCTCGGCTTACCGCAACCTCCGCCTCCTGGGTTCAAGCAATTCTCCTGCCTCAGCCTCCCAAGTAGCTGGACTACAGGCACGTGCCACCATGCCCAGCTAATTTTTGTATTTTTAGTAGAGACGGGGTTTCACCATGTTGACCAGGATGGTCTCGATCTCTTGACCTCGTGATCCACCCGCCTCGGCCTCCCAAAGTGCTGGGATTACAGGCGTGAGCCACCGCACC